>JAJOOF010011710.1:0-26366 GCA_029582545.1 Solanum lignicaule
CCTTGATTATGCTTATCGCTTATGGTCATTTTAATTGCTTCCGCGACCAAGGATGTGTAATGATACGCTATGAGGCTTGTTTGGGGTTCCTTCGGGTTCCCCATTCGCCGGTCACGTCTAGGCCCTAGACTTGGGTCGTGACACGTGCCACAAAGTTCATAGTGATGTGATAGCACTTCAACTCCAGAATGGGTGATTTGGAACTCATCATAAGGTCTCAAATGCCTGGTTTCACGTGCTAACAACTCAGGCAACATGATACATAGTATGCAATATCTCTCATCATGCTGGCCCATCAATAAGACTTCCTTAAGTCATTATACGTTTTCGCAGTGCCCGGATGAATAGCATATCTAGAATCATGGGCCTCCCAAAGTATCAACTACATAAAACCCCCAAATCTCGGGACACAAATACGACATACAAACCTCAAAACCTCATATGAGTCTAAGGTAAGCTGTCCAGTATCACCGACTAACACTCGATATTGAAGTGCCAACAAGGCCTCATCCTTAAATTGACGACCACGAATCTGATTAAGAAGAGAGGACTGAACTCCCAAAGAGGCAAGAACATGCCTGGAATCTGAAACATCAAACGGTACCATCCGATTAGCTAAGAACTGAAAGTCTAAATCTAAAGGGTGCTCCACTGTAGCTAAGAAGGTGAGAATACTCATACTCACAGCCTTCCGACTCAAGGCATCGTCTACCACATTTGCCTTCCACGAATGGTAGAGAATATAGAGGCCATAGTCCTTTAGAAGCTCAATCCAGTGATGTTGCCTCGAATAACGTCTCTCTGGCTCATAATATACTTAAGGCTCTTGTGATCTATGTAAATCTCACAATGAACTCCATATAGGTAGTGCCTCCATATCTTAAGCGCAAAAACTACCGCCTCCAACTTCAAGTCATGAGTAGGGTAGTTGTGCTCATGTAGCCTATGTTTCGTCGACACATAAGCAATAACCCAAACCCGCTGCATCAATACATAACCCAAACCAATGTCGGATGCATCTCAAGAAACCATGAAGCCCTCACCCTCAACTGGAAGGGTCAATACATGTGTAGTAGTCAACAACTCCTTGAGCTTGAGAAAGCTCAACTCACACTCGTCACACCACTCGAAAGGTACATGAAGACAATTTAACCAGGTCAGAGGTGCTGCAATGGTGGAGAATCCCTCTACAAACTGTGTGTAATAGACTTCCAAATTAACGAAGCTCTGAACCTCATTCGCTGAAGTGGGCCATACCTAACCATGAATAGCCTCAATCATCACTGGATCTACCATGATGCCACCTTAGATGCCACATGCTAGAATAATGCTATAGACTCTAGCCAAAATATGCACTTTGAGAACTTGGCATAAAGCTGCTGATTTTTCATATTTAGGAGAACAATCCTTAAATGCTGCTCATGATTACTCATGCTCCATGAGTATACTAGAATGCTCTCTATGAACACAATGATGAACATACCAAGATATAGTTTGAACACCCGCATGATCAAGTCCATAAAGGCAGCAATGGCATGTCACGACCCAGGGGTACACCATAGATGTAACATGGCGTACAAGACCCTGAGAGGTCTCATACAAGCCACTTAGCTTTCATAACATAAGATAATAGAAAATGGTGTGGAAATTTAAAACATTTTCAACAATATCAAAGTTTCATAAACGAGCGAAAGTCTATTACACTTGTCTCAAACCATCTAACACATGAATATCTTTGGGACACAGCCCACAAAATAGTTCTAAACATAAAATGAAAGACATAAAGGAAAATGGTGGTCAAATCCTCGAATGCTATGAGGACTCACCAAAACTTCTATCTTACTCTACTATGATCCAAGCCATGGGGATGGAAGTCGATATCGCCGAACCCTACATTTGATAAGAATGTAGGCAATAATATGTGTTAGTACAAAATTATACTAAATATGATAGCTGGCATAAACATCAACATATGCATAACATAGGCATTAGTCAACATAAGACATATACCATAATCATAAGAGATAACAACATAAGTCAAAAGCATATTCAATGCACATAAATCATCATAATAAAAGAGGAATACTTCTCAAGCAACCTCTACTTAACCTTACTCAAGACTTGGGTCATCACCTCTAGTCATACATATCAAGAAAGGTAACTCAAGCAACAATCCAAGCTAATCTAACATCATTACAAGTAAATCTCATATTAAAACATACTTACGATACTTTTGTCATGACCCTGGAGTACACCCTAGATGTAACATATCACATAGAACCCCGAAGGACTCCATGTAAGCCACTTAGCATATCATAACATATGACCATAGAAAAGTGCAGAAAGTTTAAAACATTTTTCATACAATCAAAATCTTTATAAAAGCAAAGCGGAAATCTTATTACACTTGTCTCAAACCATCTAGAACATGAATATCTTTTGGATGGAGCCCATACAAAAGTCTAAAACATAAAAGAAAGACATAAAGGAAAGGTGATCAAATCCTCGATGCTATAAGGATCCACCAAGTCTTCAAGTCCTTGCTCTTCTAGAAACCTAGCCATAAGAATGTAACTTAAATTGCCAAACCCTACATTTGATAAGAATGTAGGCCAGAGTATGCGTTAGTACAAAAGTACTAAATATGATAGCTAGCATAACATCATAAGATCATAACATAAGGGTTAGTCAACATAAGTCATATGCCATAATCATAAGAGATACTTCATGAAACATAAACTATAAGCATAAGAGACAATTACATAGTCATAAGCATAATCTCCAACATAGGCATACTATAAGCATTAGTCAACCCTTAGTCCTTCATATCATAAGAGAAACACTTCATAAGTACCTTCAAGTCATACTTGTACAATGCATGGATAAGACCCCATAATATCACCCACACTAAGTACCACCTTAGGCCATCATACATACTTATCATCTTTGATCTCATCCTTAGCTTATTTCTCATAGACAAGGGAATCTCTCACCTTTAGTCAATCATAACAAGGAAGGCAACTATAGCACAATCCTATCTAAACATACATCATATAAGAGAAACACTTTTTAGGTAACCTTAAGTCATACTTGTGCAATGCATGAATAAGACCCCATAATCCCATCCATACTAAGTATCATTTTAGGTCATCATACTCATACTTCTTGATTGGGGCTAATCCCACTTTTAAAGCATTGGAACACTAGGAGATACTTCTTTAAGCACATCTTAGTCCCTCTTCTTTCCTTTTGAACACTATGAGATACTTCTTCAAGTATGTCTAAGTTCATTATTAATTTCAACACTATGAGATACTTTATTAACCATGTCTTAGTTCATTAATTCTTTTGAACACTTGGAGATACATTTTCAAGTATGTCTTAGTTGATTGGATACGGAGATTGCTACTAGAAACCCGGACTTCTCCATGTGAAGGTTTCCATCTCATGAGACCTACTTTGCGAAAGCCCACACTCTACTATGTGAGAGTTCCCCCTTTACTTTGGAAGCTCGGACTCAACTAGTGTGAGCATCCTTTCTCTTGGAGACCTGGACCCGACTATGTGTGAACTTCCATCTCATTGTCAATATCCATTTGGCCCAAGCATACACCCCTTAGACTAGTTATTAAGCCTTTCTTAGGTCATGACTCGAGGAGGGATGTCCTTGACAACCAATCCATGTTTCAAGTGATTCTATCACTTTATGCACTCAAACATTCATAAGGTAGATGAGGTGGGTAAAGTCCATCCAGAACAATGATACTTCTATTCTACTATTCTCATATAGACTTCACTCTCAAAGCCATTACATAAATAACTCAACATATTAACTTTACTCTCAAAGTCCTAGCAATCAACATTCATTACTATAAGCCTTACTCTCAAAGCTTTACTTCTTACCATCATCATACATACCTAGATATCAAGGCATTCTAATCACATGCTTCATTCTTTAGTGATTCTAGTCATATATCATCATAAAGGTTCAATCTCAAGCCTTACTAGTCATGATCCATCACATATATGTTATTCTAATTCAATTCATGTCTACATGATTTTATTCATGAACAATTACTATACAAGTCATCAATTCTAGAACATCATCTATGAATCCTCAATTTCCCTTCACAAGGCATAAACCCACATTACTTCAATTTAATCAATTAGACTAGGGTTAGACATGGAAAACATGAAATTTCTTCATAACAAAATGATTCACTGCTAATTCAATCATAAACAATCAATATTGACTCAATTGGATTCATACTTAACATAACCTACAATATTGGAAGGAACCCTAACTTGAATTGGGGATTTCATCTTCACAATTGTGGTATAATTAGGGGACTCCATAGATGGGAGAATCCATGGATGAATAAGCTATCATACCTTGATTGTAAAGCCTTACTTAGCTTGCAATAATGGAGTCTTGACCTAGCTTGATTCTCTTCTTCTTCTTTACTTTCTAGAGAGAGAATTTCTTGGAGGGAATTGGGTTCTTTTTGGTGAGTTGAAATAATGATTTGCAATCACTTAATTCAGCGTCTAAACTCTTTATATAGTTGGTCTAAACTCTATTAAAATGACACCACTTAACCCCTAATTAATTCTGGAAAGTTCCACTAAGCCACCACTTAACCGACTTAATGATCCTCACTGCCTGACCCACGAGACCACACCCACGGGTCGTGAGAGGACCCACGGGCTATGCTGGTCAGTCGTGGGTGGTGGTCTGCAAGTGAACTTTTGGGACCCTGACCCACGAGGCCATCCACGAGGCGTGGACCCCTCTATTGGGCGTGGGTCCCATCGTGGGTACACTGCCTTGGGGTAGATTCCAGGGTAGTTTGCTAAGGTCCTCTTCAAGGACAAGGAGGACCCTTGGTTGATCCTTGGGGAGTCCTACCTTGACGTTCTAACCCGAAACCTATCATTCTAAGTACGAGAAGTTAAATTCATGACTCTAACCCTCACGTCAAGCTCTAGTTTAACCTATTAGTTCCCGGGTGTTACAACTTCCTTGAAGTAACCTTGTTTCATCATAAACATGCTACTTTGGTTAGGGACTTGTCCCTCTTTAGTTATTCTTACTATTCATGGAAGAGTACTTCTTTACTAGTCCAAGACAATTCATTACACATGAATGGTTACAATTTACGAATTCATGGCTACCAAGGGAAAATACCTCATCATACTAAACCAAGCTATCATAGGAAGCATCCTATCATGCAAGTCTAAGTTACTCAAGGAAGGGTTACTACTGCTCAATCCAAGCTATCATGATATGGTGTGGTCTTACCAAGTCAAGCTACCATGCAAATCACTCTATTATGCTTAGTTCAAGCTAACCATTGGAAGTGTACTATTGCTCAATCCAAGGCTATCCATGAGATCTACTATCTCAAGCTACCATGCATGGTCTTGTCTTACCAAGTCAAGCTATACATGAAGGGATCTCATATCACTACTTTAAGCTATAGTAGCTCAAACATGCTTTGATTCATTTCAGGTGAGCAAACCTTTCAACCTAGAATCATTCTATGTGAGAAAACCTTTCACATTCATGCATTCATACATTCATAATATAGATCATGTGGGTAAATCATTCCACAACAATCCTATCTACAATTCAACATTCATCATACAAGCTTTACTCTCAAAGCCATACTCATCATAATTCATCACATTATCTTTACTCTCAAATCCCTAATAATCATAGCTCATCATATTAGCTTTACTCTAAAATCCCTACTAATTATCATTCATCATACATTCCTTAGTCTCAAGATAATTCTAATCTCAAAGCCTACAAGTCATAATTCATCATATGTACTTGATGTCAACCAATTCACGCTTATATGCTTCTTAAGAAATTCACATCTATAAGCTTCAATCTCAAGTAATCTAATCAATTCATGTCTATATGCTTAACTCTCAAGAAATCTACAATGTATTTCATCAATCCTAGAAGATTACCTCTAAATCCTCAATTTCCCCTTTCATGGCATAAAAACTATCTTTATCAAGTTCACCTTAGAATGATAGGTTAGGCATGGATACATGTACAATCATACTAAAACATGTAATTCTATCAATTCAATCATAAACAACCATAATCCACTCAATTGGATCATAACTCATAACATTAGAAGAAGCCCTAATTACACTTGGGGAATTCTTCTAAATTGGGGAAATTATGGGGGCTCCATGGATGAATAAACCATCATTCCTTGATTACAAATCCCTCACAAATTTGAAGATTGGAGACTTGACTTGACCTAGCTTTATCCCTCTTTTTCTTCTTCAACTTTCAAGAGAGAGAATATTTGGGAGAGGAGTTTTGGGATTTCTTTGGGGTTTTGAAATAAGAACTTAGAATGAATGAATTTAAGGGTCCAAAATACTTATATAGGTGGTCTAGGCTTGGGTAAAACGACACCACTTTATTCTAATTAAAATCGGAAAGTACCATTATGCCCCTAAACTAACCGTCCAAGCCTAACCCACGAGACCCCGTTGACGGACCATGGATGGACCTACAATCAGTCCTGGTCAAGCATGGTTTGGGTTCAGAGACTTCTTGGCCACCTATGGTTCCCCTAGCAATGGGCCGTGGACCCATCGACAGAGCGTGGGTCCTGGCTTGGTTACTGCCTTAGGCAGTTTCCTTGGTGCTCATCCACAAAGCCATCTACAATAGGTGGACCCACCCACGAGCCGTGGTTGGTCCTTGTCTGGTGGCACCTTGAATTTCTAACATGCTATGCCCTCCATCTCAAATTCGGGGTGTTACATTATCTCCCCCTTGGGAACATTCATCCTTGAATGGCATTCTAGGCACCTCTTAAATGAAATGAATCAAGACTAGCAACCTAACATGCATGCAATAAATCTAAATTCACACAACCACGGAGGAATCATCAACTCCAAGATAAACATGTTCAATGCATCATATGGAGGGTAGGAACTATATCTAGCAACCCAAAATGCATGAAATTTTAACATTTCTCATGTACAAGGAGGAACTATCATCCCCAAGCTAAAAGCATGCTCAACACAATCTCATGGAGCCTATATGCAATCTATACTCAAAGCATACATTCAAGGAGGAATCTCTCAACTCCAAGCTAAGGGATGTTTCACAACTCATCTCATGAAGTCTATAGGCAACTCATACTCAATGGACTACAACATGAAGAAAATCAATCATGCAAACTCATTTTTTTTCAAAACACAAGTTTTTCATGAACATGCACAACATAACAAAATCATGAAAACTACTAAAACACACATGACTTCACACAAAGAACAAACCATGAGAAACTCTTCATCTCAAGCTAGAGGAGGAGTAGAAGGGAAACAGATGAGGATATCGGGACATCTTATTAGCCTCGGCCTCCCAAGTGACACCCTCAATTAACACCCTCAACTAAAAGATCCCTCCAAACATTTTTACGGGGGCAACTTCCTTGTCCCTTAACTTCTTAAATTGCCGGTCTAAGATCTCAACTGGTACTTCTTCATAAAAGAGATTCTCATTAACTCCCAAACCTTCTAAGGGATCTATGAATGTTGAATCTCCAAAACACATCTTAATCATAGAGACATGGAAGACCGGATGCGCCCATGTCAACTCATTAGGCAAATCTAGCTCATAAGAACCCTTACCAATATGTCTCAAGATCTCATATAGGCCTACAAAACGGGGACTAAGCATCCCAAACTTCTCAACTCATTCCACCCTTCATAGGTGAGAATTTCAAGTAAGCCCAACTCATGAATATTAGGAGCACATAAATGACCTCTCTATCTAAGGACACCATCTCCCCTTGAGAGGAAGCCTAAACGGACTTTAAGCACCGCTTCTTTCAATTCCAAGGTCGGATCAAGTTATCACTAAGCTTTCACATCCATCACACAAGACAATTCTAAACCATGGTGAACTTGTACTACTACCCTTTTAGAGGAGTCTACTAACTTAACACATCAAGATATTATCTAAACACCCTATTGATAAAATATTTTCATGACGCCGAGGCATTAATCAAACCAAAAAACATACCTAAAACTCATAATGACCATATAGAGTTCTACAATCAATAAAAGTATACTAAGAGTACAACCAATCCATACTAAGGACAACATCAAGATCTAGGATATCAAGTTACAAAAGACAAATCATCATCGGAATCTAATAAAGCATAAAACACATACCGGTAGCCACATCCAGAGAACACTCTTGTTGACCTCTAGCTTGGAGAGCATAAAACCTAATTTGCTTTGGATCATTCATATTTAAACCACTAGGAGAAACTTGCTTACCCTGTCTTCCCATAGCCTTCATCTTTGGACAATTCCTCATTTTGGGGCCACTTTCACCACAACTAAAGCGACCCTCTATGTTGGCTAAACACCTACCCTCATGTCTCTTTCCACATCTAGCACAAGTAGTCCATAGGGATTCACTACTAATTCCTTGAGGTTTAGGGTTAAATACCCAATCTTCATTATACTTAGGAGCATTGCAGGAATCTTACCTGAAAAACCTTTGTTGATACTTAGGACGACCATGTCCATCGGACTTTACATGAGAGGAATTATCATCATCATCATCATCATTTCTAAACCTCTTTTTCTCCCTAGATCTCCCTTTTAGTTTCTCCTTTTCAATTTGTTGAGCATGAGTAATAAGATGAGCAATATCCATGTCGCCAACGAGTATAGCGCTACGACATTCTTTCACTACTAAATCGGGCACTCCTGACACAAACTTATTCATTCTTCTCCTAGAGTCAGCCACTAAAGATGGAGCATATTTTGACAGTTTAGTAAACCTCAATGCATATTCCTTAACACTTATATTACCTTGCTGAAGTTTAATAAACTCAAGCACCAAAACCTCTCTCATCTCAAGAGGGAAAAGTCTATGCAGAAAAGTAGTTTTGAACCTTTCACACTCTATGGGACCCAGTCCTACCGATCTATCTTCTTTCCATTGGTTGAACCAAACTTGAGAAACCCCATTGAGTTGGTAAGCGGCAAATTCCACCTTCTCTGTTGGAGTAACTCCCATAATGTCTAACACCTTATGGACCTCATTTATGAACTCTTGAGGATCTTCCTCAAGCTTTGAACCATAAACTTCGGAGGGTTCATCCTAATAAAGTCCCTCACTCTTGAAGCCACCGTACCCATATTTGGGTTCATGGGAGCTACCACCTTTCTATTGGCTTGGGCCGTCACGGGCTGTACCAACACTTGAAAAACTGACCAAAACTCCACATTAGTTACGTTCTTAGCCAAAGGGTCAATCGGAGCTTGTGGAGGAACTTCTTGATCCACGTTGTCTTCCTCATTCCTTTTAGCATTAGACCTTGTAGTAGTCATATCTTGTAGACCATCAGGTAAGGATTAGGAGAAAGACGTTATAGAGTTAAATTCTGTGGCACGACTTAGAATAATGAAGAAGTCTAGTTTCCTAAGCATCTCGTAGCCTCTCATTCATAATTGTGGTGTGCTTCACACTTATGAACAAGAATCTACTTGACGTGGTTTTGAGACATCTTAGAACCATTCTAATCTTTATGGTCTGATTACCAAGTTTGTCACGACCCGGGGGTACACCCTAGATATAACATGGCGTACAAACCCCGAGAGGCCTCATACAAGCCACTTAGCTTTCATAACATAAGATAATAAAAAATGGTGCGGAAATTTAAAACATTTTCAACAATATCAAAGTTTCATAAAATGAGCGGAAGTCTATTACACTTGTCTCAAACCATCTAAAACATGAATATCTTTGGGACACAACCATACAATAGTTCTAAACATAAAATGAAAGACATAAAGGAAAATGGTGGTAAAATGCTTGAATGCCATGAGGACTCACCAAAACTTCTATCTTACTCTACTATGATCCTAGCCACGGGGATGAAAGTCGATATCGCCGCACCCTACATTTGATAAGAATGTAGGCAAGAGTATGCGTTAGTTCAAAAATGTACTAAATGTGATAGCTAGAATAAACATCAATATAGGCATGACATAGGCATTAGTCAACATAAGACATATACCATAATCATAAGAGATAACAACATAAGTCATAAGCATAATCAATGCACAAAGATCATCATAATAAAGGAGGAATACTTATCAATCAACCTCTACTTAACCTTACTCAAGATTGGGTCATCACCTCTAGTCATACATATCAATGAAGGCAACTCAAGCAACAATCCAAGCTAATCTAACATCATTACAAGTAAATCTCATATTAAAACATACTTACGATACTTCCTTGAAGTAACCTTATTTCATCATAAACATGTTACTTTGGTTGCGGAGTTGTCCCTCTTTAGTCATTCTTACTATTCATGGAAGAGTACTTCTTTACTAGTCTAAGACAAATCATTGGTTACGATTTACCAATTCAAAGCTACCAAGGAAAAACACCTCATCATTCTAAACCAAGATATCATGGAAAGCATCCTCTCCTGCAAGTCCAAGCTACTCAAGGAAGGTTACTATTGCTCAATCCAAGCTATCATGATATGGTGTGGACTCACCAAGTCAAGCTACCATGCAAAGCACTCTATTGTGATTAGTACAAGCTAACCATTGGAAGGGTACTATTGCTCAATCCAAAATTATCCAGGAGATCTACTAACTCAAGCTACCATGCATCGTCTTGTCTTACCAAGTCAAGCTATACATGAAGGGATCTCATATCACTAATTCAAGCTATCATAGTTCAAACATGCTTTGATTTATTTTAGGTGAGCAAACCTTTCAACGTAGAATCATTCTATGTGAGAAAACCTTTCACATTCATGCATACATACATTCATAATATAGATCATGTGGGTAAATCCTTCCACAACAAGCCTATCTACAATTCAACATTCATCATACAAGCTTTACTCTCAAAGACTTAATCATCATAATTCATCACATTAGCTTTACTCTGAAATCCCTAATAATCATAGCTCATCATATTCGCTTTACTCTAAAATCCTTGCTAATTATCATTCATCATACATGACTTAGTCTCAAGACAATTCTAATCTCAAAGCCTACAAGTCATAATTCATCATATGTACTTGATCTTAATCAATTCACGCTTATATGCTTTACTCTTAAGCAATTCAAATCTATATTCTTCAATCTCAAGCAATCTAATCAATTCATGTCTATATGCTTAACTCTCAAGCAATTTACAATGTATTTCATCAATTCTAGAAGATTACCTCTAAATCCTCAATTCCCCCTTTCATGGCATAAAACCTATCTATATCAAGTTCATCTTAGAATCACAGGTTAGATATGTATACATGTACAATCATACTAAAAACATTTAATTCTATCAATTCAATCATAAACAACCACAATCCACTCAATTGGATCATAACCCATAATATTAAAATAAACCCTAATTAGACTTGGGGAATTCTCTTTCTAAATTGGGGAAATCATAGGGGCTCCATGGATGAAAGGATTCCATGGATGAATAAACCATTATACCTTGCTTACAAAGCCCTCACAAACTTAAAGATTGGAGACTTGACTTGACCTAGCTTGATCCTCCTCCTCCTGCTCTTCCTGCTCCTCCTCCTCTTACCTTGATTACAAAGCCCTCACAAACTTGAGATTGGAGACTTGACTTGACCTAGCTTGATCCTCCTTCTCCTTCTCCTCATCCTCCTCCTTTTCCTTCTTCTTCTTCTCCTTCTTCTCCTTTTTCTCCTACTTCTCCTCCTGCTTCTCCTTCTTCTTCTTCTCTTTCTTTTCCTGCTTCTCCTGCTTCTCCTTCTTCTCCTTCTTCTCCTTCTCCTCCTTCTCCTCCTTTTCCTTCTTCTTCTTATCCTTCTCCTCCTACTTCTCCTCTTCCCCCTTCTCCTTCTTCTTCTCCTTCTTCTTCTTCTTCTCCTCCTTCTCCTTATTCTTCTTATTCTTCTTCTTCTTCTGCTTCTTCTTCTTCTTCTTCTCCTGCTTCTCGTGCTTCTCCTGCTTCTCCTGTTTCTCCTTCTTCTCCTCCTCCTCCTCCTCCTCCTCCTCCTCCTCCTCCTCCTCCTCCTCCTCCTCCTTCTTCTTCTTCTTCTTAATCTTCTTCTGTGTGAATTTGGAAAGATGAATTTAGTAAAGTTTAGAGGATTTATAAGAATGACTTGAAAATGGGTTGATTGGGGCTAGAAAAGTTTATAGGAAGGGGTAATAGGTAAAATGACCTGGTATTAGGTTAATATAATTGAAAAAAGACCCAAAAGCCCCTTTAAAAAGTAACTGACTGGCCCTATCTATGATTGGACCTACGGTCCGTAGATCCTTCTACGGTCTGTAGGTCCTTCTACGGACCGTACTAGTCTACCATAGATAGGTTACTGGGACTTTTAATTTAATTTTTTTTAAAAGAACCCTATGTACGAATCATATGACTTCCTACGGACCATACATACCAACCATATAACCAAATTTTAAACTTTAAAATTTCACAAAGTCTAAGCCTGACCTACGATACCTATTTACAACTCGTACAAGGTTGACGGACCATCCTGGTGAACCGTAAAAAGGGGACTGAGACTTGATTTCAAAAATTAATTTTCCCTAGTTCCTACGGTTGCCATCTATGGCCTGCAGAAGCTTATACAATCCATAGATGGGACTCGTACACAGAGACACCAGCTCAAAAATTGCATTTTTCTTCCTTTCTAAATTTGAGGCATTCAATAAACCTATATAGCTATAAGAATGTATGTCATAAAAATTTCAAGGTATGACATATATATTTATATTTACACAGATAAACAGAAACTTCTATGTCATTTAAATATTGGTCCATTACCAAGTGATTTCTTGATATATACATATGTACCATATGTCAATTAACTATGTAGATCACTGGGAACATTGTACGTGGACAATCAATGTATAAATGATTTAACATCTGCTCTAAAGATCTTTGGTATGTACAACAAATAAACGACATGTATCTCATAGATTGATAATTTCGAACAAACCTAACGTATACATAAATAACTTCTAAAAGACAACAACATGTAATCCTTAAACCACAAAAATAGTCAATATATGAGTATACCTTCAACCATTAATATCGATATATTACAACTCATTAGTCATATATTGACGAGCAATTTAACATAACTGTTATATTTTATTAGTTTTGAATAACACATACTATTAAATGAATAAATTATGAGATTTAGATCATATAAATAAATATTTTGTAAGGTGTGTAACATGCGTGAAATTAGCCTATGACAGGTGGTCATGAGAAAAATGTAGTCATGCATTTTGTGAAGTAGGCATCATTTAGGAATGCAATGTGTTGGTCATGCATTAAATGTGATATCATCCTTTAACGTGCATATCATGTAGCACAAAAGCTCTTTAATTATGAAGCACATAATATTTTGACAAAGATTTATCTAGCGTGATACTTTTGCCATGGAAGAGATTGATGTATAATATACATACATATGACATATAATCAAATGGTCTGAAAGACAAATAAGATATGGAAAATTAAGTCTTGAACCATATAACATATGTGCTAACATGTTTTTGAAGAATGTAACATATACATATGTTTTTCTGTGAAATAAATATAGTATTGGGAGTTGATCAAAATAAAACTAATTCTATAAATATATGGTCTATGAATAAAATTTAAGTAGTTAATCCTGAAGGAACACCTAAAATGTAACTAATGGGATTTATCAAACATATGACACAAAAATACATAAGTTTTAGTTTCTTAAACAAATACATTAACGTCTTATAGACAACAAATCATACATCATTTGAGTGTTTAATCTTTTATGAGCTATTATATAAACTTTGAAAAATCTATAATACTTAAACAAATAATTTATAAGGCATATGTCATATGAACAAGTAGGTTCAATGTTTATAACATATACACATTAATTTTAACTTGTGGGTGTATATTCTTTAATGTGTAATGCAATCTAATATTTTTATGAAGTTGTCATGACTCAGGGGTACCCCATAGATGTAACATGGCGTATAGAACCCCTAAGGACTACATACAAGCCACTTAGCATATCATAACATAAGCAATGGAATAGTAAGAGTAAAAATGCATTTCAAGTCTAAAGCTTTCATAAAATAAAAGCGGAAGTCTACACTCTAAGTCTCAACATAGCCATTTATTACAATATTCCAAGTGAAAAGGGACACAACCCATACAACATAGTCCGAAAATGAAATACAAGAAATGAACTACAATGAGATAAAATCCGTCCTCGAATCATGAGGACTCACCAACAAGCTAGGAGAATAAGAAATTCCATGTTTTATCCACAACGATGATCACCTTGAGAACCGGACCCAACACTTGGGGAAAATGTAGGAAAAGTAGGCGTTAGTATAAAAATGCACTAAGTATGATAGTCATGCATAACAACATTGAAAACATGCTAAAAGGGACATTTCATTTGAATGCATGCAATTTACTAAGTTTGAACATCATCATGAGATAGTGGAAAAGCATAAGCCATAAGCATAGTCAATACATAGATTATGATATCATAAGACAAACACTTCATAAAACCCTAAAGGCATACTTTTGCAATGCATGAATAAGACCCCATAAATCTCACCCATGCTAAGTAAACCTCTTTAGGCCATTATTCATATTCATCACCTTTAAGACCTTGAAATCTCATGTGAAAGCTTCTTGAGTAACCATAGTTCATAGTTCATATTCTTGTTCTTGTTATTATGGGAATAATCCTTAACCAACATACCATGTTAGCTATACATGGAATCCGGTGTTACCCATACCCAAAAGGGATGTCCTACTTGCCTAAGGTAGAACCATACTTTTAGCTTAGGTGGATCCATTAGCTAAATAACCTACGGGGCACGTAGTTTATGGGATACGGAGATTGCTACTAAAAAGTCGGACTCAACTAAGGTAGAATGTCTCCATCTCATGAGACATACTTTGTGAACCTAGACTCAACTAGTGTAAAAGGTCCCATTGGGAAGCCGGACTCAACTAGTGTAAAAGCTTCCATCTCATATTCAATATTCACTCGGTGCTAAGCATTAATTACCACATATTTCATATTAAGTCTTGACTTAAGTTCATATTCATGGAAGAATGTATTGACACTTAATCTATCATAATTCATAAGATAGCTCATAGATCATGCGTGAGAATAACCTTTCACCGTCCATGTCTTCATATAGATTCTATAAGTGAGAACGCCTTTCGACCCTAGAATTATCATATCATAATCATACATAAGTGTGCATATGAGAATAATCTTTCAACAACATAACAACTAGATCATAATCATATTCACTTCACTCTCAAAGTGTTCTTAAAGCATATACAAATACTTCATAAACATGCATAATATCATAATTTGTCCTTTCAAGGATCAAAGCTCATATCAAATAAACACATATATAATTCCCTACATTAGACATGGATATTAACATAACTCAAGTAACCCAATTATTACAATCATAATCTCATAATATCCTTCTTTCATCCACAAACCCACATCACAAGAACATAATTGGGAAATATGAAGATTTCATGGGTTCTTGGGGATTTCAACATAAAAACCATAATAAATCATCAATTCAATCATAATATAAAGTAATTCAAGAATTATAATCATTTTTGAAAGGAACCCATGACATTGGAATCAAACCTTAGCTTTTGGGGATTTCTATCTTTGAAATTGGGATTTTGAAGGGGTTCCGTGGATGAATTCTATACATGGATGAAGAGCTATCATACCTTAGCAATGAAACCCAATGAATTTGATAAGAAAACCTTACTCCTTGAACCCTAGCTCCAACTTCCTTCTTCTTCTTCCTTGAAGTTCTAGAGAGAGAATTTCTTTGGTAAGGATGAAGTTTGCGAATTGATTTGGGTTTTAGAAATAATGAGGTGAATGAATTAATTTAGTGGTATAAAATCCTCATATAGGTGATCTAATTTAGGCTAAAACGACCTCACTTAATATTAATTAAACCCCAAAAACCCCAAAGGTGTAACATCCAGCAATTTTGGAATAGCTGTGAAGAAGCTTAGAATTGGAAATAGTTATTTTTGGAAAGAATTTAAAAATCTGGAAATTTTGTTGAGTGTGGGAAAAAGTGAGTTTTTGACCAACTTTGAACAGTCATAACTCCTAGCTCAGGATGAGTTAGGTGTAGTTCCAGTTATGTTTGCGAAGCTTGTGGAATGATCTTTCCAACGCCGCCGAGTTTGCTCGATTTCGAGTTCGTATGAGTGAGTTATGCCCTTTGGAAGTTGGGCTGTTGGCAGGGTAGTTCACCTGAGATTGTAAGGGTATTTTGGTCTTTTCGCTAACCAATTCTTTTGGTTATATTAGTGAGTTAGACTGATTTTTAGATCAGTTTTTCCCATTTTAAAGGGTGAGAGTGAGGGTTTTTGAGTGAAGAGGAGAAGAAGAGGAGAAAGAGAAGATCAAGCAAGGAGATCGTCGTGGTATCGTCGGGGTTGATCCTTATTAAGGTATGTGAGTTCATAGTGTTGGGTTGGTTCTTTCCCCCACACACCAAACTCGTTTAATTTCGAGAAAAGATTGATTATGTTTGTTGAAGTGTTGTTGGTTGTGATTGTGTTGAAGTTCTTGTTGATTTGGGACATGTTTCCGGTTGTGTTTTTGAGTTGAAATCTATTGTATATTGAGGGGTTTGTGATTCTAAGTGTTTGGGGCTGGATCCATGGAAGTTAAGGAGGTTTAGAGTTGGAAAAAGGAAGGAGAAAAGTCGAGTTTTCTGGGGGAAGGGGTGGCGCGTCGCGCCTGCCAGCGCGCCCCAAAAGGGGTTATGAACTTTTCCCCTTGGGGCGGCGCGCCTAGCAGAGCGCCAGCAGGCCTCTTCTGAACTTCGAGGGCTGGCGCTCCGCGCCTTGTAGAGTGCCAAGGACGCCAAGACTTCCCATTTATCCCCCACTTTTTCATACATGTTCCTTGGTAATGTACCTATGTTTTATAGTTGTTTTCAACACTCTAAGGTACATTTAAACCTCCCGAACTCATCCATAAACCTGTGATCATATACCTTGAATCCATAATCCAATTCAAGGTGAGTTAGGATCAAAGTCAAGTGAAGTTAGAAGTCAAGTTAAGTATAAAGTTCCAAGTAAAGTATAGAGTTTCAAGTTAAGTAAATAGTATAGAGTTTCAAATTAAGCCAAGAGTAAAGAGTCAAGTTCATTTCTCAAAAGTTATTAGGGAACTAAGTATTCCCAAAGAAGTTTATAAATGTTTTCACATTTAAGATGAGAGGAAACTGAGATTTCCAAAAGAGTTTTGAGAAGTTTGAGTACTATCTCTTTTTGAGAAAAGATGAGTTTTGCGAAAGAGTTTCTAAAACATGATTAGTATGACAAATCGAATATGTCATCAATGTTTAAACAATATGGTCTCTAGATATACCATCAATGTTTAAGCAGTATGAATATCCTGAGTCATCAATGATCATATTAAAATATGGTTTTGAGATGTTCTTTTTAGAAAGAGTTTTCAAGAGCCTTTGGGCAAAGTTTTGAGTAATTATCTCAAGCAAAGAAAGATGTGTTTAAAATAGTAATGAGCTAAAGTATTTTTGGGAGTAGTCTTGAGCACCGAATTGGGGACACGAGTCCATATTAACTCAACTCTCCATAGGAGCCATGTAACTAACATGGGATTTAACGTGTCATACTTTTTAGATGATCACATAAAGTTAAGCTAGTGGATCCACTTAGTAAAGTTAGCTTCCTATATCACGGCAAGGTATAGGATGGTCTTTGGGCAACGTGAGGTAAAACTTTGTATCACTACTTAAGCATGTAGTGGTGGCTGTCGGTTAGAGAACTCCCACAGTAGAAATTGCATGGTTCCTCGAGGGGTTCTGCTTAGTATGAATGGGGGTATGGGACTCCATTCATGCATTGCACAAGTAGACTTTGAGAGGAAGCATGGTATTTTCATGATATTATAAATATGATTTTTGCGTCATGTTTTGAATAGTTTTACAAGCTTTATATATATATATTGCATGTGTCTCATTGCTTTATATTGAGTTCAGTTATTCATGAGTTGAACAGAGCCAAGTAAGTTCTCTTTTGTATCCCTTTCAAGCTTAAGTTGTTGTTTAACTATCCAGCTCGTATACTCGTACATTCCATGTACTGATGCCAGTTGGCCTACATCTTATTATGATGCAGCGCAGGTACCAAGGATCAGCATCCAGCACGCCGTTGATCCAGTTGAGCACTCCAGAGTCAGTAGTGAGCCTCTTTGCATTCCGGAGGATTCGGTTATTTTATTCTCCTAGTTTTGCTTTATTAGGATGTTGTAGGGTCTGTCCCAACATCCATCTCAGTGTTATAGAGGCTTCATAGACAGTCAGTCAGTTAGTGTTAAGTCTCCCATCTGTATATATATGTATAAATATTCTATTTTGAGACTCGAGTTGCCTTTTTGGCCAGATTTTATCAGTTGGTTGTTTTATAACCTTTCATTGCATTGAGTTATGCCGTTGAGTTAAGTTTTCGCTGAGTTAAGAAAGCCAGGCCAAGGGTTCGCTTGGGGGCCAGCAATGGTCTTCGAGTGCCAGCCACGTCCAGGGTGTAGGCTCGGGGCGTGACAAAAGGGCCCCTAAACTTAACTACCAAAAACTAGTTTCCAGGCCCCATCCACGACCCTCCCTGACAGGCCATGGTTGGACCCACGACCTGTGCTGGTGAAGCGTGGGTTGGGTTAAGAGAGACTGGTCTGCAAGCTTGGACCTACGGCTCCCACCTATGTGGCATGGACTGACCCACGTGACGTGGACTGGCCCATGAGGCGTGGGTCCTATTGTGGTCCACTACTTTTGGGTAGTTTCTAGGGCCCTCCTCAAGGACCCACAATTGGTCCTTGGGGGTCGTACCTTGACGTTCTAACATGAAACCCTCTATTTTTAAGTACGGGGAGTTACATTTACGACTGTAACCCTTATGTTAATCTCTAGTTTAGCCTACTAGTTTCCGGAGTGTTATAGAAGTATGTAATGCATGAGCAACAAATATGTGAGTCATGTAACATTTGAGGCCTTTTCTTATAAAAGATATATAAAATATAAATACATTATTTAGGAAACAAGTAATATTTCAATAGTGATTTATATCGCACATAGCCTATAAGCAAATGATCTAGAATGTAAATAAGATAGAACATAATTACAACATGAAACACATGTTTCAATAACTTTATAAAACATATAACATTTAAGCATATTATTTTAAACACAAGTGGAATGTAAAATGTAATAACCTTAGCTAATTTTTGTGTTTATGCCTCATGTTCGTGATCTGGAGCTTTCTATTAGCAATCAAAAGTTATTTATAACTTGCAGGGACTGATAGTTTGGTCACTTGGTCGTATGTTTGGTGTTTATGTGAGTTTTAGTGTTCTGGGAGGTTTTGAACATTGAACAGTCATTTTATCAGAAGTTGAGGAAGATAACCTCAAAATCCATTTTTGACGCTTCCATTACCTCAAGAAGGTTCATTTTTGGATAGTAGCGTAATTGACACAACTCTTGAGGCTTCTGGGCTAATTCAAAGGCCCATAGTGGATTTTGGTTTAAAATGGAAATTGGGTGTGGGAACTACTATTTATCTAAAGAACCTTAGATGGGAATGGGAATGGTTCCATTAAGTTCGCAATTCCATATCCGATGGGGTAGCATAGTTTGTTTGCACGCATAGGGTTCCAAATGAATCCTGGCACCCCATTGAGGTTTGGAGACTCAATTCCTTTTCTCTCAGGTGAGGTGTCTCACTCATAAATAGTTGGCCTCGTGGGTGAGAATGGTTGGCGACCTGGGCTTCGCGTTTGTGCGTGATTGGCTGCAGTCGTGACCAGACATTGACCGGGCCTCCCAATTTAAGGCTGGTCATGAGCCAACCTTGTCACCCTTTAGTATTTTTGAAACTTCTACCTCGTTTTAAGTTGGATTTTGGTGATTTGAAGTTCCACGAGCTCATACCTATCGGGGTTGCGTGTTGGAGTTATTGTATTATGTTAGTGACACTTTGTTTGAGGTAATTTTTGAAAGAAATTTGCTGCCCCTTTTTGTTTTATTTTTGTCTTCGTGGTGTGTTGTTGTTTCCGCTGTTATGGGCATAAAATTGTGTTCTATTTTGGGATATAAGTTCAAGGCATAGATTAGGAACTTTTTATGGAGTCAATTCTGGAATTTCCAGCATGGATCCCAATATTATCGTTTGACTAGAAAAATTTGTCTATCTCCATTTTAAGTAATTTTGGTGTCTAAAGAGAAAAGCTCTGACCTTGTGATTTGGAGTGTGTGCGACCAACATTTAGGTAGGCTATGACTTCCTCTCTAATTAGATTGACCAAGAATATGTAAATTCGTGATGATTAGTGTGAACTGGGGGAGAGTTCCTATTTATTTCTACTGTTCTTCTAAAAAACCATGATTAAGGGTTGATTACCACTATTTTGAGGGTAGTACCATGCTGGAAAAGGGTTGTATGTGTTATAGCATGCTATGTGATTTACTTGGTTGACTACTTTTTTTGGAAGCATTTTTTGGCGTTAGTCTAGAACACACTAGTGTTGCCTCAGACTCATGCACCTTGTCATTATCGTATATCTTTGACATCACTTCAGATTTACTAGGTCTTTGTAGATTCGAATAACAGAATTGAGTCTGATACAATAATCCTCCGTTTAGGCATTTGCATAGTTTCTTGGCCCGTTTTGTCTACATATTATATTTTTGTTGCTCTGATGCATTACTAGAGATTATATGCTTTCCTGAGAGTGGAGTTCTTCCCTCTTGGAGCCTTTTATGAAATTGTTTAGGGTGGACATCGATCCACGGTGGTTTGGAGCCTACATGAGTTCTTCTTCGGAGTTGATACACCCCTAGTAACTCTTGCTAGTTAGGTGGCTGACACCCCTGGGAGTGGGATGGCTGGCTGGGTTGCCTGGATATCTAAGATCCTCTACGAAGTTGACATGCCCCTGAGGCACTCTTGCTAGTTGGGCAGTTAACACCTGTAAGAGTTGATTGGAAAACTGGCTGACCTAGGTTTCATTCTTGATTGTTGCGCTGTGAGTTGACTACTGGGTTGATTGTCACTCTTTCTACCTAGGATGGGAGTTGAGTGGTTCTTTGTTACTTGGGATGGTAGCCAAACTGATGTTCTTGTATTTGGATCTGGATTACTTTTTTTTGTAGACTTAGCTATTCTATGTGCATGTCATGCTTATTGGGCATGTTCAGGCTTTATTTAAAATTGTGCATATGTGTACCTTCTGCGCTTTTGGGGTCCAGTTAGGTTTAGTTTATCGATACGCTCATGGGCATCTTTTCATATTAAATTTTACCTCTTTTTTTCTAGATTCTATCTTTACACATTATTTTTATCTTTCTTCCTCAGTCAGTCGGTGATGCTTACTAAGTACCTTTGTTTTGGAACTTATACTACACTGTTCATCTTTTCGTGCTGCAGCCCTAGTACAAACTACTAGCGGTGATCGTTCGTGCTGTGTTTTGCAACTTGTGGATATTAGAGACTAGGGTGAGCACTTGATGTCTTGGACCAGCCTGTCTCCTTCTATACTTATGTTAGATTTTCTTTTGCCTTTGAGATGGCTTGTTGTGGTCCACTTTTGGGACTTGTAATTATCTTGTTAGACAACTTTGTACTTGTGTGTTATGCCTTGGAAAAACTAGTAGGTGAAACTAGAGCCTTGCGTGAGAGTCTTTGAGTTTGGTGTGTGGTTTAATGTGGTAAAATGGTTTCCCGAACTTAGGATGAGGGGTTTAGGGGTTAAACGTCAACGTACGACCCCTCCAAGGACAAACCAAGTGTCCTTGAGGAGGACCCTAAAGTGTAACCCCCCAAGACTCACCAAATCTGCCAGGACTGCCCAAAAAGGGACACCTACGGATGGCAACGGCCAGTAGGTATACCCACGCCACATAGATGGGGGTCATGGGTCAGGCCCTCAAGATTAAACTGCAGACCACCCACCTACGAAACTGCAGGACGGGGCATAGACCCACCCACGGTCCGTGGGTCATGGGCGTGGATCACACCTGTGTTGTTGCCAAGTTTCAGCCTAAGTGGGGGTAATTAAGTAAATTCCTACATTGGTTAGGAAAGGGTGAAGTCGTTTTATATTGATTATTTAGACCTATAAAAGGGTTTTAAGCTATTAATTAACCATTTACGTCATAAATCTCAACTACCCAAGTCATAACCACCTTTACCCCCAAAGTCTTCTCCCAAAAAAACTCCATTGAAGAAGGTCAAGTTAGAGCTTGACGAAGGGGGAATTCTCTCACGATTTTAGTTGTATTTCTTCATCTAAGGTATGGTAGTCTTGATTCATGGAATGCTTTCATCCATGAAGCCCTCAAACTTTCAATTTCAAAGTTGGAAATTCTCCAAAACTAAGGGATTTTACTCCAAGTCATGGATTCTTGCTAAAAACATTTTCAATGGTTTAATTATCATATATTAAGAATGAATTGCTGTTTTATGGTGGTTTTATGATAAAATCTCCCACGAATACATGAATTCCCCATAACCCTAATTTATGACTGTGTGAGGTAGGTGAATTGTAATAAGATGAATACTATGCATTTGTTCTTGTAGTAGTTTAATTACTTGAATTATGTTATTATTCATGCCTAAATTGTAGTAATTCTAGGTGTGTTGGTGAATTATGATTCATGGTCATTGAAGGGCAAATTATGAATATTGTTGAATAATCACATGCTTGTTTACATGCTTTGTGATTTCAATGAAAGTAATGTGATTATGAGGATAATGCAATTGTGATATTGTTGAAAGGTTATTCTCAATTATACACTTGTGAATGATGATGACATGTTGTGAAAGGTTTCTTCAATGCAACAATATACCTTGAATAGGTAGGCTTAGGGCATCCTCCTCTTGCGTAATTGAAAGTGATCTTGATTGGTATACCTTGAATTGGTAGGCTTAGGGCATCCTCTTCTTGCATAACTAAAGTATCTTGACTTAATGAACTTTGAATTGGTAGGCCAAGTGCCATCCCTTTCATAAATGATTAATGAAGTATTCTAATTATGTACCTTGGATCGGTAGGCTAGTGGCACCTTTCCATGTATGACAATGATGAACCTTGAATCGGTAGGCCAATGTCACTCTTTCATGAGGATTCAATGAGATATCCTAATAATGTACCTTGAAACAGTAGGCTAATGGCATTATTTCATGTGTATAACAATGTACCTTGAATCGATAGGCTAATGGCGATCTTTCATGGGTTTAATAATGTACCTTGGGTCGGTAGGCCAATGGCATCCCTCTCATGTGTAATAATGTTAAAGAAATGAACTACTCTATGGGAATTTAAATCTTAGCACCGAGAGGATATGGTAAGGTGGAAACTCTCCCCATGTTAGGCCGGGTTTCAAGTAACACCTTCCTCATCCCATAACTATGTGCCCATATATGTTATTAGATAGTGGATTCACCTAAGCTTAATTTACTAGTCCTACCATATGCAAGTAGACCAACCCTTTACGGTGTGGGATAGACTCCGAATTCCATTATTTGCACACATGGTCTATGTCGGTTAGAGCTTATTCCCATCATGTGAGTTATGTGCTATGATTACTCATGAATTTCTATGAAGTGTGGGTGGTAATATGGGTTGCCATTCATGCATTGAACGAGTAGGCTTTGAGAGTTCCTATGGTGTGTTTATCAAATGTCATAATGTCTAATGAAATGAATGTACTTATAATGATGCTAATGAGAACGTTGACATGAAGGGTAAATAAAATAGTGAATGCTTAACTTGGATTGTTATTATGAGTTGCTTTCCTTGCCATGACTTATTAAATGAGAATGTTCCTTGTCTATGATTATAAACTAAAGATGGGATCAAAGAATGGTGAACATGTCTATGGTGGCCTCAAAGGGGTACTTAGTATGAATGGTATAATGGGATGCCATTCATACATTGCACAAGTATAGCTTCTGTAACAACCCTCAAAATGAAGTAGGGTAAAGTAGACCCTCACATGGGTTTTATGCATTAATAACTTGTAAAATAATGAAGAATAGCCTTTATAGTCAGTTTTAAAGAGTTTGGAAGTCAACCGTCAAGGGACGACCAAGACGTTCGGAAACTAGTCTTTTACGTGTTGGTGTGTTCTCGTATGTTGTTCATTTTTTTATGTGTTGGAGCCTAAAATTAGTAGAGGTGACCGTAGTGTCTTAATAAATGTTTTCAGGGTTCAAACATTTGCGTACGATTCCCCAGGACCACCCTAAGGGTCCCCGAGGAGGACCCCAACCCTTGGCTAAACAAGCTGCCAAGGCAGCTTGAAGTTGCTCATGGAGGGAGCATGTCCGCGTCGCGGACAAGCTCCACCAAGGGCCAAAAGTTTGGTCCGCGTCGTGGACATGTCGTAGACTCTTCTGTCTCAAAATTTAATTTATGAAACTTGTACGAACAACTCCGCGTCTTGAACATGTTTCTCGACGAAATCTGCGAAAATAAAACTCAAGTTTGACTTGTTTAAAAGGTCCAACTAAGTGAGGGGTAGTTTGGGTACTTTGGGGAATTATTATAAACGGTTATTCTACCTATTTTAGGGTATTTTAAGTTGGTTAAAATCCCAAAACGTAGAATTAGATCCCATTCTTCAAATTGACCCTTCCCTATCAAAATAGATAGTCTCAAAAAGTCCATTGAAGACCTTGATGAAGCTCAAGCTAAAAGATGGGTTTTCAACTGATTTCTTGTTCAATTTCATGGGTCTTCAATAATTAAGGTATGGTAACTATTGATTCTTGAATAACCTCTCATTCAAGGAGTTCTTTCATAGATTTTCAAAAGTGATTCAAAGACCAAAATTCCCAATTTTCAATCTAAACATGGGTCCCTTGTCAAACGATTTTCTAAATCATTCTATTGATGAATTGATGTGGAATTAAGGTTTTTAAGATAATTTTCAATGGAATTCTTGAAGAACCCATGATCCCTAAATTCTCGAAAATTGGCTTATGATGTGGGTCTTTGTGAATATGATCTCTATTGGTGAAATTATGTTTAGATTAGATTGTATTGATGTTTCGTATGATTATCTATACTTATTCATGTTGAATTGTTGGTATATTGATGAGTTGAGAATTATGGCCTTATGGGTAAAGTAATGGGTTGATCCCTTTGTTTATATAATTGTACTTAGATTATGTTTATGTTATTGAATTACATTGTTGATTCCTATTGCTATCTATGTCAATTGAGTAAGAATTGTTGAGGATTGATCCATGGTGATCATGGCTTGGAGAATTGGTAAGTTGACCTAACTTCTAGTCTATAGTATGAGAATTGATGTTGTCTGGTTTGGTCCACTTATGGTGTTGGTGTTTACTTCTTGTCTATCTATGCATGTTGAGATCATGGCCTTGAAGGCAATAGATGTGAAGTGAATTGATAATTATGATGCATATGTTTATGAAGTTGTGCTATGAAGGTTATGTATGAAATCGTCAATGCTAGCATGATGTTAAAGTGTGTTGATGATGAAGAGTATAATGTGAATGATAATGTTAGGTATAAGGTATGGTCTACATGATTGAATATGTTAAGTACTATTGTGGAATGACCCCTACCTATATGGCCCATATATGAATGTTTGAACATATACATGTTAGGAGTACCTATTCAATGTTGAATGTGTCCTTGTCTCCTATGATAAAGTGTGGTTGTGTGGTCTGGAATCCCTAAAGGCTTTATATATGAATTACTCATGATTTGGGGACATTGTGAATGTGTTGTGATCCCTTGAAGGGAAGTGCAATCAATAGCAATGTTGTTGCTATTATGTCAATATGAGGACTAATATGCACACACACTCTACCTGTATAGCTATGAATATGATGTGTTATGGTGTCCATTGAAAGGTTAACTCTTATATGCACCCTTACATCTTATTAAGCATGCAAAGTGTATGATTAGCAAGGTATGAATATATGTTGTATAAAGGTGTTTATGTGAAAGGCTTTCTCACATATGTACACACACATGAATGAATGAATAAGATTGATGATAATCTAGTGAAAGTTAGTCTCTTGAAAGGTTTCCTCAATTGTACCCTAAACTAGACTATGCTATGAATATGGTATGACTATGTGAAAGGTCATTCTCACATAATGTAGGTTCTATGATGAAAGGTCATTCTCATCTTAGAAACCTTTGAGCTATATGATATGAGGGATTAAGTCCCTAAAGCCTATTTTATGAACTAATGTTAAATAA
>JAJOOF010011711.1:0-17966 GCA_029582545.1 Solanum lignicaule
CGCCATCACAATTATTATCATTAAATGATTCCTCAGTTGCATGATGATCTGTTAATATCTGTTGTTGTTCAGATGCAGCAGCAACAGCCTGTGCCCTGCAGTACGCGAGTTGATGAATAACAATATCCAGCTCCGCTTTGCAATAATCAATGTGACGTTGCAGGTCTCTGATTATACGGTAACAACCACCAACAGGATCATTAGCACGAACATCAGATTGAAAGATGATGGTCCGCATTGCCTCATCTTTGAACGGTTGATCAAGGTGGCGAATGATCTTGGTAATGTTGCTGACCCCAAACAATTTATGAGCATTGAGGAACTGTCGTTGACGATCATGTGGAAAATAAGGGGCAAGAACACAGTCAGGGGCACATTTTCGACGTTGGTATTTACATGCAGCGCAAGCTTGGCCTGCACCACTGACACGAAGAAGGACGTTCTTATCATTGATATTATTGTTATTATGAACACGTTTAGTGTACTTATTATGATTGAGATTGTTGTGATCAGTGATGAATGTATGAGGAGTTTGGTGAATAGGAATGTTGTTGTTATTATTATTATTATTGGGGGTGGTAAAGGAGGTCATTTGATTCTGCATATTGTAATTATAAGTTTGTCAAAGGGAGATTTGTGCTGCGTCTCCGGCGGGGATGGGGAAAAAGGATTAGATTAGAGAGTTTTCTTTTGAGTTCCCTCCCTTCTTTTCTCCTTGCCAATATAACTGACTCTCACAAAATGAGAGGCTCATAAATCTTCTTTATATTTCACATAATAATAATAATTAATAATGTCGTTTAATCAGAGTAAAATTTATCCGTGTATACACCAATTCAATACATGCATGTCATGTGTTTGAATTAATAGTTTACTTTACTTAATCTTAATTAATTAATATGTGTTTTACTTTATTAAATCATGTGACCAAGAAAATTGCATTAGTTTGATGTATAGATAAGTGTGGTAAGTTTTTACCACTTAACCTCTCTTTCCCTCTCGCTTACTTGTTCTCTAATAATAAAGGTTAAAATGTGTTTTGTTTTGTTTCATTTTAATGTTTCGGTAAAAGCTCATGTTTTTGTAAATTTCTCACGTGGCATTCAGCATGTACATAGTGATAAACTGATGATATGATACAATGTGAAACTGATGATATGATACGTAGAGTAGTAAGTACTTCCTCATCCATAATCAAGAAGTTTCAGGTTTGAGTTTTTTTGGGTATGAAGTTGTCTTTTTAATCAAGAGGTCTCGGGTTCGAGTTCCCTTAAGTACGGAGTTGCCTTTGAACCAAGAGGTTTTGGGTTCAAGTCCCCTTGGGTACGGAATCGCCTTTGTTAGGGAGAGTTTTACTCCCTAATGTGGGACTTCTCTGCGCGAATCTGAATTTAGTCGGGCTCTAGTGTGGTGTTAAAAAATTATACTTTATTTTTTAATTTGTTTGTTTTACTTTTTTTGTTTGTTTGTTTCGAAACATTAAAAAATGTTTCTTTCTTTTTTGTCAATTTTTAAGTTTAACTATCCACATGACATATTTAAGACCATAAGATTGAAAAATATTTTGGTAAATATATCTAACTTAGTTTAACACCATAAGATTCAAAAATCTCTTACTTTTTAAAATTTTGTATCAAGTCAAAATTAAACAAAAAAAAAAAAAACAAATGAAGTACTATTTATAGAAAAGTAAATGTTTTTTATTAAAAAGAAAGAAATAATTTTGTATATAAAAATAATTTTAAATATACTAAGCATTATGCATCATATAAAATTAGAAGAATAGACTTTAAATATAAAATATAATTAAAAGAGTATTATGGTAAGTTTAATATCATTCAGTTTTGCCAGCTCTTTAGCCTCCTTCTGTATCTCTAGATTCGAAGTCTAACAGAACCGTTGCCGGCAATTCCTAACAACGAATCCGCATATCTCCATCTCATTGATCTTCTACTGACGAAATGAGCTCCTATTGATGAATTTTTCGTTGGCAAATCGAATGCATCTAGGTTCAATAACTTTGTCAATAAACAATTTTTTTGAAAGCCAAGCAAAGAGTATGCAAGATTGTTCGTGAGGTTTGTAGCCTGTTCTTCTAACATATCAATAAGTTCACCATTAAAAAGAAGAAATCTATCCCACATCTTAAAAACTATCTAAGATGCGTCCTTGTTGCTATCAAAAAGCACACTGTACATTTCTCGCATTCTTTTCTTTGCTGAATTGAAAGATTCTATCATTCAATAATTTACCATCCCTTTTTTATCATCAAATTAACCCTTTTTATATATACATGAAGTTAGTATTTTTTTATTCAAAAAGTTAGAAACATATGTCATGTCAACAATCTTCTAAAGCTGTGCCTGCGGTTAGACAAATGCGTATGTCACCATTCGATGTGTCTGCGGATAGACAAATGCGTATGTCACCATTCGTTGGATAAGATATCTCTTGATAATTGTTGTGAACTTTCTACCTTGTAATTTTGTTTTTGCTTCTTACATTTGACTTCAAGAACTCGACATACTAACTGGTTACTATATAAGACAGTCTAGTCTTTGTGGTTAACTTTTGGGACTTGTACTCGTTTTGTTAGTAGCTCTGTACTAGCGACTTTCACATACTAACTGGTTACTATATAAGACAATCTAGTCTTTGTGGTCCACTTTTGGGACTTGTACTCGTTTTGTTAGTAGCTCTGTACTAGCGACTTTCAGGTTCTGGGAGGGATCTTTATTTGTATATATGTTTTGGTTTGCTTCCGCCTGTTTATATTGTTATCTTAAATTTTGCCTATTCTTGTTTAGTTTCTGCCCTTTTACCCACTACTAGTCGTTCTGGGTTTCTGGTTGACTTACATGGTGGGATATAGTAGGTGTCATCATGACTCGAGAAATCAGGTCGTGACAATATCAAGTTCTCAACTAAATTTGTCTTTCATTAATAAATAGACATGGTAAATGTGATGTATAGACTTGACACCGCGATAAACTTGGGTGAAAATATTATTAGGACGGACTTATGACCGTTGATGAGCCAAGGGCTAAATTCTTTTTGTTGAGTTAAAAAAACACTTTAAGATAAGACTTAATTTCCTTTTTTTATACTAACTTCATTTCAATTTTTATGTGATTTAGCTTGACTTGATATGAAATTTAAGTGATAAAAAATAAAGAAAGTTTTTTGAGACTTATCGTCTAGAATAAGTCATAGATATTTATGTGACTATAAACCATTTAATTAAGAATAAAATGAGTCAATTAAAGTTAAATTGTTACTAAATAGTCATAACCTCTCTTGACGAGTTACAAAATATATTCATCGAATACCATACGCTCAAGAAACAATAACAAATCTCTATTTTTCACTTGTAAAATCTTTGTATGAAGAAAAAATACGTACTTGTTGTGGAGGCAATTGTATTAAATCTTATTGAAAAAAACAAATACACTTAATAGTTTGATGTTATTAATGTAAACAATCGAGTCTTTACTACTAGGTGGTACATTTATAGATTTCTTAATCGATATATAGTTTGAGAAGAATTCACGATAATTGGTGCTTTTCAATAATTGAGTCAATTAATGGAAGTTTGCCTAAGGAATATATATATATATATATTTAATATTTAAATATGATACTCTTAACATTTATTTATTTATTTGGAGAAAGGTTGAAAATGTAGAGTGAGGAGAGCCACAAGGGGAAGAGAGGCATTGAGAGAGGTTGTTTGTAAGACGTTCTACACTAGTGGTTTTGCTCTCAATTCAAAAAGGCACCCTTACCATACATACAATTAGCTCACAATTACCCCATAATCATACATATATATGTATATAATATAATATATTACTAAGTAACTTTTTTGGCTGAAGAAAAAAAGCTAGGAAGTGTAATTAATCTTTGAAAGATTGTAATTGGAGTCTGGAGATTCTTTCATTATTGAAGGCTTAGGTTTGGATTTCTTAACTTCTTTAATTACATAAAGGTCAAAACTACGTATCTTTATGATGTATAATCAACCAAAATATATACATACAACTCAAGAAAATGATCTTTGTATTTAGCGTATTTTTGCAATACTGCTTTTCATGCAAGTTCATTTTGAGATTGTGAATCAATCCCATGGAATTTGCTAGGTGTCCTTTTAAGTCTTTGTATGAGATTCGAAAGTTGTTGCAATAGAGGAAAATTTCAAAAAAATACTGATGCAGCCATGTAACAATCAAATAGATATTATTAAAACATTTTTCAACAAGCATCCAATCTAATACACCCATACCTGCTTCCTTCTTTGTAGTTCCATCCATGATGTTTCTTACCTGTGCAATGTATTTTCGAATTAATTTGCTACTTTAACAATAGCATTGTTTTGTTTATGATGATGAGCTTTACTAGTCTTCTATGTTTTTATAGGAAGAGAAATTACTATGAAGATAAAGCGAGCAGTTGCCTTAAGGGCCATCTTTGTTGGAGGAATTGCTGTATTTTCCAAAATCAGTGGTGCTGTTAAAGCTGTTGGAGGTGTAAAAGTAGGCGTAGCAACTGCTGCTATGAGTGCTGCAGCAACTGCCATTTCAGGATCCAGGAAAGAAGCGAAAACAGCTTCTCAACAGTCTTCAAAATGATGCTCTCTACGAAGAATGGTGTAGAGCTTGTGACCTTTTTTTTCATTCAATATAATGTATACTTATGTTATAGGTTAGTGGGGTTACTAATTGGATGGTTTCTCTAATTGATCAAGTAGGCTACGCAGTTGAGTCCTGGCTCTACTCTGTACAAATGAATGTAGGAAATTGTTGAAGCTTTTTGTCCTGGGAATGTAAATCTGGTTTACAAATAAAGAATATTTGTGGGTTTACTGGTTCTATAACTCAAGGTTGAAAACTTTAACCACCTTTTCAACATGTATGTCAAGAGTCATTCATCAAACAATTTTAAATAAAGCAAAGGTGATTTAACAAAATAGAACAAGTAATCTCTAAAAGATGAAGAACTCAAACTGCTTCCATCAATATGTAACAGTGAATAATAAATACACATCAATATGTTAACTTAAGCTAGTGAATTTTCAACATCATCTCAACTAATTGAGCTCTTCAACATCTCTACCAACATTTCAGGAGGAGAAAGTTTTATGTTTCTCCCCTCGGGATTCTATGATCTCTTCAACATCATCTCAAGGAATTTACTATTAATAATATTACCTAGTGTGAAGTTAAAGAGTACAAACTACTCACATATAACAGTCGACCCCCAAAGATGTTTGCTTAAAAATAGGTGCTGCACCTTTCCATTATTTTCAGTACACATCCTCGTGTTGTTTAGGAACAATGCATGGACACAGTATTCAGCTAATAAGATGAAGATAATCAAACATTCCAGGTTTGGCTAAGTCAGGATGATGTCAGATTTGATGCACTCGTGAATTTGCAGAAGAACCACATGTGAAATCTGGATGGTCAACTGAGGTCACAAACAACTCAGCATTTGGAGCCTCTAATTCGAGAATAACCTAGATGCAAGACAAGAATTGTAATTGCATGAGAACTTCTGGAGGTTTATTCATCTTACAGCATCTACATATTAGAGGAGCCTGAAAAAATTAGTGCACCTAGACTAAAATATTAATGTGGGACAATAAAGCAGGTTCAATTTGGAAATTCAATTGATTCTCGAAAAAAAAAAAGATCCAGGAATTTACTATTTTTTTGTCATCTTATTCCCGTGTCACCTTTAATCCGAGATAGAGAGAACAAAAGCAAGATGAATTCCAGTAATTCTTAATGACATACCACGAGATTTTTTCCTTCTTGCAGGATCGGAGCAGGAACATAAAGGTTGCACTGGGGTCCAAAGGACTGCAATAGAGACAAACAGAAAATTCCATTTTGAAAAATGAATTAATTTCAGGATTTTATTATCTGACCACTAAAAGAAATATTTATGAAACTAAAAAAATAATTTACCGGCCAAAACCTTCCTAAATTAAATCCATTGATAAATGCAACCCCTTTACTCCAGCCACGAAAAGACAAAAAAGTGTCTTTTACTTCATCAACTGTAAGATGACCAGTGTAGAAAGCTGGCGCTGGATGATAATCTGCAAAAGAATGAATACTGTCACTACTCACTATCCACCACTCTCTTGCACTGTGCTGAATCTTCAACTGTATGAGAACTTGCACACAAAACTCTACTTACTTCTTTTGTTTTTCAGTTTTATCTGCACAGATTTTCTAAGGTTGGTGTATGCATCTGAAATAACAGAATTATTCTTTTGATCCTCATTTAGGTTGTGAAAAGGAATCGGCAACATTTTCCACTTCTGCAACGGTTTACCATCTAAATAAACAGGAGAAAGTATACCCTGCAAATCAAGTTCAAAATTTTATACCTTTGTGATTATGAGGAAGAAGTCAGAAAAGAGAAGCGGTAAAAAATAGAAAGGCAAAGCAACTTGCCAAAACTAAAAAAATGAAAGGAAGATGTGCTGAACAGCTGAAGTAGATTAACAGTACCTATAGTGGAAATGCAAAAGTTACATTATTCTTGTAAAAAATTATTTAGATGTGTGTGGGCATCTCCACTGGATTTGGTCAACCTACATTAGGTTCTTTGATTACACCTACGCCCAAGATCTCTTCAAGCTTATTGGGTATTTGAGTTGAGTTAAATACACACACACCAAATATTACACTATAAATACTTGGAATTATACGAGATAATTTATGAATAAAAGATCACAAAGAATTTATACGAGCTTTAATTTAATAATGTCAATTAATTTCCAAAAACATATGTTTATATACGCAGTGATATACGTCTTAACACTCATACTCATGGCCCTATCCATATCCCCTAATCTTAAGATTTAGGTTATGACAAATCCAACTTTGAGATCGGCACCTGTGTCGGGTTCTCACATCCATATCCGAACAACATAGATTTTGTTACAGTTGGTTGTTTTTAATGAAAAATAGAGTTGAGTTATTTTCCATCTTTCAAGGCCTTTGTGCTGAAATTTGTAATCAATTTGGTATTTATATTAAGAAAATTATTCAGATGATAATGCACCCGATTGTTATTCAGCACCTAGCTCATCTTCTATGTCTTCCAGTGGTATTTTGTATCTATCATCTTGTGCACATACTCCTCAACAAAATGGAGTTGCCCAATTAAAGAACAGGATATTGAAACAGTTTGTACTTCACTTATTCATGGTCTATGTTAATGTTGTACATGCTACAAATGTTCACCCTGGGAGTAAGGGGGATTCCACTGGCTGAGGGGGTAAGGGCTGTAACCTCTATATAAAGTTGAGGATAATTCTCACCTCATGGACTTTCATTGTTAAGTCCAAAATCCATTTTCTTCACATATAGAACACAAAGAAAGTGTTCTCATAACTCACTCATGCAAAAGTTAACATAACTAAAGTTTTTCTTAAGTAGCACAACAGGGTGATGTTTATATTTGATCATGCAGAACCATGATCTCAAATCCACCAAGACTTTTAAGATCTATCGTTTGTCTTTCTACCATGATTGGATCATTAATGAGACAAGTTGCTTCATAGTTTATTTATACAAATGAACAAGTTTTAGAAAGTTTCCAGAATTCATGGGTAAACTATGCCCCCAATACCTCAGATGACTATGGAAGTAAATGCAAACTATTCTGAACTAACCTTCTTGTCAAAAATGTATTGCCCATAATTTATACGCCCCATATTTTCCACCTGTAAAACAAGGGAATAACAAAGTAGCAGACAAAATAATCAGATGAGATTTGCTGTCATCATTCATTAATAGCAAACTGAAATGTGAATTTTTTTACTGAATATGGCAATTGCTTTAGAAAATGATACAGTTTGTTCATTTTCCTTTTTCCTTTTCCCCTTTTGGAGAAATGGCTCAGTTACAGAAACTATGCAGTTGTTCCTTTTCATTGAAGTTCACTTACATGTATAGGTTTGAATAGTTAATGGTATCTTTCCAAGTTATAGTAGCACAATGGACCATTTTCCCTCTATTTTCTCATTCCCCATATCCTACATCCATCATCCTCTACTTTCTCTTGTTTCCTTTTTCCTTTTCATTGTTTCGTCTCCCCTCCGCTCTTCCTCCCCCTCTCTTTAACCCATGCTGCCCCCGATTACCCTTTTCATTTTTTTAAGAGATTTCCCTCCTGTTCTTTCTCTATCAATATTTCTCAAACTCTCCCACTCTGGCTGGAATCTCCTTCCACCAACGATTAGTGGAATTTCTTTGTTCATCCACTCTCCTTTTTTTTTTCTATTTTTTTTTGCTTCACAACCACTACACATGAGGAAAAACAGAAACTGTACAGAAAGCACAAAAGAAGGAGAAAGGAGATCAATAGGGAAATTGGGACGAAAGAATATTATCAAGGAAAAAAAAACTACTGGGAATAGGATCCATCATAGTTATTTCTCTTAAAAGTTTCCAACAAAACAATAAAATTTTATGAAAATAGATCATTTTCCTCGATGTTTTTCTGACAAAACAAATAGGACACATTAGGGAACATGCTGAGGACACCAAGAAGGAGAAGGGAGAGATGAAGAAGGGACTTTCTTCGGTCAGCTACTTTGCTGAAAACTTAAGGAGAGCCGTGCCAAAGATAGTTTCGAAGAGTTTAGGGGGGTAAATTGATTCAAGAAAAACATTCACTGAGAAAGGTGCTATAGGATGAGGAACTTTCAGGCAGTGATACTTCTCGAGGTGTGCTAGTCACCTTGAAAAGTGTGATTACAAGAAGGGAATAATTCCAAAACTCCTAAGAATTCCACTATCTATACATTGTTCTTTACACCAAAAACATAGAAAGGTAATACAATTCCATTTGCTCTTTTGTATGGAGTTTGATCTATCTTCAAAAATTCTTCCATTTCTCTCCTTCCATATATTCCAGCATATGCATGCTGGTACAGTTTTCCAACAATATGGGAATATAACAGCAGAAGAGCACCGGTTGGTATGAAAAGGAAATTCTTGCATGTATACAAACGACATTCTTACTGATCCTGTGGACTGTGTCATTGTTTTGTTTTTATATTTGGAGCACACAGAGATTTTTGTGTTACAGATGATTGGATAATTTACTGATAAGAACTACTTTTTCTAACATCCTTTTAATTGTATACCCATTGTAAACCAGTTGACCCTATTTCATTACAATCCTCTAAATATGCAGCATTGGTTGCGGATCTGTGCTTTATTTTTCTGAAAGAAGTTGCAACATTTTATCAAAATCAACAAAAATTCTATCTTTGTAATTTACAGTAAAGTCTATCTCCAGAAAGGATTGCAGCATAACTCAAAACCTTTGCTAGAAATGAAGAACAGAGAGTGCTATTTACCAGTATATAAATTCTGCTATCCGAAGTACATTGAGTATGAGGAAGCCTGATTGAAGTATTTGACCATCTAGCTACAGTGCCTACATATTTCGGATTTTCTTCATAGATATCTGAAGGGCATGAAATGAATACTTGTGCCCTGTCATGCACCTGCAAAATTATAGTCATTCCTTTATAGAGTTGAGACAGTGAAAAAATAAATATAAAATCCATACAAATATTTCCTTTCCTTCTGAAAGAATTTTTTTTCAAGTTCAGACCCAAACCCAAAGAGGTTAACACAAACATTAAGTCCACCCCTGTCAATCGGCTATGATGAGCTGGCTGTCATATTACACGATGCACAAAGTGTATTGAACATATTATTCTATAGCACAAAGATACAGCTTCTTAGTAAGGAGAAGAAACTCAGGCACTACCTGCATGAATGAGACACAACGGGATAGCTCTATTCTCATCAGTGAATCTCCAAAGTGGAAGTAGAAAAGAATACAGTTGTTTAAGTGAAAACCATTTACCAGTACTAATTAAATGGAAAATTTCAACCCAGCTCAAGAAAACACACACATGAAAGAAGGCTTTCCAGTGATATGACAAAACCACTTACCTTTGGTATGAATAACAAACATCCATTAGCTTTTGCTTTGTAATCAGAAACATAAAGCATGAAGCCAAACATCTGAACAAGCAAAAACATTGAAAGAGGTGGATGATATCTTACAGGCACTCAACAAACTCAGAACTATGGATAATGCATCCAATGACAGGAGTGTTTTATACCTGGCCCAAAGACTCCATTGCAAGTGGGTTTTCAGATTCAGTGACACCATCAAAGTATGTGGTATCAACTATGTTAAACAACGATTTAGTCTTCTGCAACTTAATAAGTCCATATGCTTTCTTTTCAGTATTGGAAGGAACTGAAGGAAGAGGTGCTGCAGTATATTTAGCAATCACCCTTCGAAGAGCTGAAAGTTGATAAATGGTAGATAATTAGGTAGCTAACAGAAAATTTTCTTTAAATAAAAGTTGGAAATAGAAAAAATAATATCTCATAGAAGATCAGCAAATTATTTTACATTAAAAAAATCGCATTGCATTAAAGTGATGTTTTCTAGGCATAAGGGATATTTAGTTGGTGTCTACTTCAAATTTAAAAAACAAAAGTTAAAGCTGCAATGAGCCCAAAAACTCTTCTTGGACCAGTTTACACACACTAAGATTATTCCACTGGGTACTAGTTTCCTCCTACCAACACAAGTAGCTTAGGCGGATGGGAAGATATCACTTCACTTTTTGCCTATGTTAGGATTTGAACCCAAGTATATATTGGTTTCATCCCACTTCATTGACCACTAGGTCACACCCTTGGGTGCCAATGGACCCAAATATTCTACACAAACATCTAAATCCTTTTTTTCCTTGTTAGCTCTAAACAATGTTCTAAGAAATTTCTTCTTCAGATTGTATGAGTCTTCTCATAAGTGGCATACGCATGCCTGGTAGTTCTCTGCTGCAGTGTATGACAATAGGAACATATGCCATACTTCTCCTACAAATTCACAGTCTAACACGGACAGTTTCTTCATCTTTCTCCTAACCTACACTGGATGCAAAGAAATACTTCTTTTTAAATTGTCTAGGCCCTTGGTTGTTACGCTATTAAGAGGAAACAGTTGATGAGATATAAAATAATTTGATCATTCGAGAGAAAAAAGATAGTCATCATTCACTTCCCATGATAGTGTTTTGTCCATGAAAATATAAGGATTTCTTCCTTCTAAGGGGAAAAAAAGAAAGAAAGAAGAATAGAAAAAGGAGTCCCAAACTGAAAAGTAAAAATCTCTTACACCCCTTTGATCCTCTAATCTAGTAAAATTCCAGTCATCCACCAGTGCAAAATTAATTCTATGGAAAGGGACAAGCAGAAAACAAACAAAACAAACACTTCAAAACACATTAGGCCAATTAGCAGTAAAGTAGGAACTGGTAATATATTATATACAGGTTGCTCCATGACCCAATGGTTAAACCATTGGTACAATTTCAGAGAAATGTTCCCATAATAAGGTAAAAGATGACGAAGAAAAAACTTTCTCATGATAAATTAAAGCAAGAGTACACATATATACTCAGATTAGTACACCTTGATATTTTGGATTGTCTATATCTCCAGATTCTTTGATAGGTGCATCCTGAACAAGATGGTTTTCAGTTTGATTATGATAGAGCAACAAACTTTAACCGAAAAATATTGGAAACTTCCTCACATAATCATAGGATGTAAGATCAGGCTTGTAATCAGTCTCATCTGCACCAGTATTTGCACCACTATAGAACCCGAAATTTGTTCCACCATGTGCCATCTAGGAGGAAAAGTATAAATTGGCTTGGTATCAGGAAATGGTATGTCACTATGGTAAAAGAAGAATTAGAAACTCACGTAGAGCACAGCTGATCCATTTTTTGACAAGATCCTATCTAAGTAAGATGCTGTAACAGTTGCATCAGTATTTGCAATATGCTCTCCCCAGTGCGTGAGCCAACCAGTGTAGAACTCCCTAGATACCAAACTTATCAACATCATCTGTAGCATCTGATTTGAGATAGAAAAGGAACAAACAAAAAGACACTAACGTTGAAAGCGGTGGTGATTTCCCTGGTGCATTGAACTCTTTCTGCAACTTAAAGTTGGGCCATGGATCATCTCCAGTTGAAAAATCGACAGCTAAAATTAAGAATCCGTGATTAGAACAGAGCCAGAAAACCAACCAAGAAACTTCCAAAGAGAAAAATAACACATTGTGAAGGCAGACAAAATTTTCTAAAATATATTTACCAATTAAAGTATCATCGCATAATTGTTTGAGGAGGTTACTTAATATCCTACTTTTTATCAATTTAATTATCAAATAGATATTATCACGTCCACAAACCACATTGATCGAAATGGTAGCACCTTTACTTGGTTCGAATTGGTAAGTTTTACAGGTTGTTATTAACTGCTACCTGAAAAGACAGCATCTCCAGGAATAGTCCCTTTGTTAAGATTTTCTCTTGAACCTCCATCGGTCGTATATCTGTTAACCATCAGGTAGTCAATATAATAGACTCCAGAACAAAAACAGAGGTAAGGTATAATATATAAAAACCGAGTCATAAAAGATATTTTCTGTATCAAGCATGTTCAGGGAAGAAGTGACATTAAATTCAGGGAGAAATCAGACACACACACACACATGCAACAACAACATACCCAGTTGATCCCACAAGTGGTGTCTGGGGAGGGTAGCGTATACGTCGATACACACACATGGAAAGAAAAAAATTGAAAGGCTAGCACCAAGCAGCTTTATTACACTTCTGAGAAAGTTTATGTCAAAAGCGAGGAAATAACCAAGATGAGTTGATTTTTGTCTTTTCATTTCTTGTGCAAGGAAATTATGTAGAGAATGCAGAAACATTTTTTGACTCCTAGTAAGTTAAACAAAACCTTCTGTAATTGTAAATATTGATAGCAGCACCAAGTTGGTGCTGATGAATATAATCTTACCTTTCTCACAAAAAAAGAAGAACTATCAAAAAATGCTCCCAGGCACTCCTACCGAGGTAAACCTCTAGCGGTCCCTTCTGGGCCCTAGAATCCCTTTCCGGTGATCTTCCATTGCCGGAAACATACCCGCGCCTTCTTTCCCTTCTTTCTCCTCTTCTTTCTTCTTCTACCTCTTCTTATTCAAACCTTTCTTTCTTCCTTTTTTCTCTCTGTGCAACTATGGGGGATGATACAATTTTCTTTGCTGTTGGTTTCAAATCGTACGACATTACCAGGGTGGTATCCAGAGCCGAAACTTGGTATGACTGGGTAGAGAGAGGCCGCAAGATGATGACGAGGATGAGTATTAGCCAGAAGACGATGGAGTGGCTAGCCTACACCCTCAAGGAAGCCTCAAAAAGCCATGGAAACACTGTACGCAGATGGAAACGTCAGGACCACTTTACTGAGCTTTTCTGCGCTAGGAACTACAACAAATTTGGTCGGTATATTAGTATTATAAAGGTGCAGGACAAGAAAAGAGATGTCATCATCATACCTGAGTGGTCTTTAAACTCTGGATGGATGGACATAGCTACCAAAATATCAGTCTTCATAAATGCTAAGGGCCAACCGATAGGTAAAACATCACATAGGAAAACTGAGAAGGGTTTATTATATTCAGACATTGTCAGGAACAATAAATGGTCTACAAGGGAATTAAATGGTGCGAGGATTCAACAAAAAGGGAATTCACTCATTATATCAGATGCCATCTCAACAACTCAGAACGAGTCACTAGCAAAGAGTGTTGTCGGATCCCTACCGGAGGAAATCCCAGGCATCACGTTATTAGAGATCCGACGATGGGTCGCAAGCACTTGGAGGCACAATCATGGAATCAATATCTTCGATCTGGGGGGGAATCGATTTCTCTTCGAATTTCCCAATAGAACAGCGGCTGATCACATAGTAAGGGGGGATTGGTTTTGGAAATCTTACAAATTCAGCCTTGAATGGTGGTCACCAACCTCAAATGCCATTTTTGAGAGACCGAATCAAGTCTGGATAAGAGTAGTGGGACTCCCTCTCCATTTGTGGTCCCAAAAAGTTTTCCGTGAGATCGGAAATCTCTGTGGAGGCTGGATCCGTACGGAAGAAGAGACAGAATTACGCAATCACCTCAAATGGGCTAGGCTGAAGGTGCGAGGAGATGGCGAGTCAATTCCGAGCACAGTGGAGCTGACCTATGGAGATTTGACATTCAAAGTGCAAATATGGGTGGAGACACCGGCTAGAGTGATCTCCGATGAACGGAGACGAATGCCCATTAATACCCAACGGTCTGAAGAAGTGTCCAGTCAAAAGGGGGAAGACAGCCTTTTAGGGTTTACAGAAGTGACTGGCCACGTGGGGTCCTCATATGATCCAAAAATTTCAAAATGGCCAGCTGGCCCAGCACGTGATATCACATGTAAACCTAGGGCCCACCACTCTATTCTTCCTAAGAAATCAACCTTAGTAAATAAGGGGAGAAAATTGGGCCCAGATATTCTGGCCCAATCCATTTCAAATGGGCTGCCTGCAGAAATTTCTTTCTCTCTTTTGTTGGACCCATTTGTGGTGGAATTAGAGGCTAACTTAATTACCTCTTCCTCCACTACTCCACATCAGGCAGAAGAGCTCGTAACAGCGCAGGGGTTATCCTTGAGAGAGGAAGAAATTTTGAAGGAGAAGAGAGGAGCAGAAACAGAGATGGGGAATATTGTAGATACCTCTGAGATTCTCTGGCAGCAGGCCAGCACATGCATACAAGGAAGCAACCCTCAAAGCACTGAAGTAGTCAGTACCAGTTTGATTCCGTTTGAAGAAGCCGTGCCGCTAAATCAACTCAGCCCAAAAGAAGGGGATGATCCAGAATTTGATGTCCCTATCTGGATCCATCAGAACATAAACAAACTGGCCAAGGAATTTGGAGTGGACATCAAGGGGTGTAAAGATGAAGCTTTATCATTATTCATGAAGATTGACGGTATGAGGAAAATCAACAAAGATAACGGGGCAAACACCAGTAAAGCAACACCAATAATAAAAGGGTCTAAAGAATTGAAAAGCTTAGAGTGTGGAAGCAATTTCAGAAGCAATGGCACACGAAGCAAAGGGGGATATACCGTTCCAAGTTCCCAATGACAGTGAAGATAATAACATGGAATGTGAGAGGCCTTAACCAGGCAAACAAGAGGTGTGTTATCAAGAATCTAATTCATGAATGGAAAGCAGATGTGTATTGCTTCCAAGAAACTAAGATTGAGGGGGATATCAGTAACATTGTAAAAGATTTGTGGGCTAATAGAGGAGTAAAGTTCTGTCAACTTGAAGCTAGTGGGACTAGAGGGGGCATTCTAATTCTATGGGATGGGAAAGTCTGGGAGGGAACTATCAGCAGTATAGGAGCCTATTCTATATCTTGCCAGTTTACAGGCAAGAATCAAGAATTCACCTGGCTCCTGACCGGTGTCTATGCTCCTAACAATAGAGAAGAAAGAGAAGAAGTCTGGTGGGAGGTTGGATCAGCGAGAGGTTTGGTCAATGGGCCCTGGGTGGTTTGTGGAGACTTTAACACAGCCCGATATCCTTCAGAGAAGAAGAACTGCGGCAGAATATCAAAAGCAATGAACGATTTCTCTGAATTCATTATGGACCTGAATCTGCTGGACCCTCAACTAGCAGGTGGTAAATATACTTGGAGGAAAGGGGACAGACATGATGTTGCGGCTAGATTAGACAGATTCCTAGTGTCTAATGAATGGGATGAAGGCTTCAAAAACATTAAGCAATCAGTTCTACCGAAAGTAACATCTGATCACACTCCGATTATGTTGCAATGTGGGAACTGGGAGCCTGCGAAATCTTACTTCAAATTCGAAAATTGGTGGTTACACATAGAGGGTTTCTTGGGAAGGGTCAAGGAGTGGTGGACTTCCTTGACATGTGAAGGAAGACCTGACTTTATTCTAGCTTTCAAACTAAAGGCTTTAAAAAACAAACTAAGGGACTGGAGCAAGTCTGGTCAGGGTAATCTAGCCTTGCAAAAACAGAGTATACTCAGTCAACTTGCTGAACTTGAGGAAACACAGGACCAGAGAATTCTCAATGTGGAGGAGATACACTCAAAGGCTGAACTTCTCCTAGAGTTTGAGAACATTGCCAAGTATGAGGAGATATCATGGAGACAAAGGTCAAGGGTTAATTGGTTGAAGCAAGGTGACAACAACACTAAATTCTTCCATAGAACTGCCAATGCACACAAAAGGTATAACTCTATTGATGAGTTAAATGTGAATGGGGAAGCAGTCAAGAGTCCAGAAGTTATAAAGAAAGCGATAGTGGATTTCTATCGGGAATTGTACACTGAAACTGAGACCTGGAGACCCTCAGGCAATTGCAGGGGAGGACAAAGAATTTCTGAAGAAGATAATCTTATGCTTCAAAAGGAATTCGAGGACCAAGAGATATGGGAGAGTGTAAAGCTTTGTGCCGGAGACAAGGCACCTGGGCCTGATGGTTATACCATGGCTTTCTTTACTCACTGTTGGGAAGTCATAGGAGGAGAAGTTATCAATGCTGTTAAGAATTTCCATGAGAGATGTGTTTTTGAGAAAAGCTTCAACTCAACTTATGTTGCCTTGATTCCCAAAAAGATAGGTGCAAAGGAACTTACTGACTTCAGACCAATCAGCCTAATTGGTAGTGTTTACAAGATCATTTCTAAGCTTCTTACTGAGAGACTCAAAAAGGTGATGCATAAACTAGTGGACACTCAACAGTTGGCCTTCATTAAAGGTAGGCAAATAATGGATGCCATCCTCATGGCAAATGAGTGTGTGGATTCTAGAACCAGAAGCAATGCTCCAGGAATTCTCTGCAAGCTGGACATACAGAAGGCATATGATCACTTAAATTGGCAGTTTTTGTGGGAAACTCTTGATAAAAGAGGTTTTGGTGGTAGATGGCTAAGATGGATGAAATTTTGCATTCAAACTGTCAAATACTCGGTTCTTATCAATGGCTCACCTACAGGCTTCTTCTCTGCTCAAAGAGGCCTAAGGCAAGGTGACCCTCTATCACCTTTTCTATTCATCATTGCAATGGAAGGGCTAAGTGATATGCTGAAAACTGCTCGAGAGAACCTTTGGTTAAAGGGATTCAAAATATCAAACAGAGTGGGATGCGAACTGGAGATCACCCATTTACAATACGCAGATGATACTCTCATATTTTGTGATGCCAATAAAGAACAACTCAGGATGCTAAGGGTGATTTTTATTCTCTTTGAAGCTGTATCAGGACTTCATATAAATTGGAATAAGAGCTTCTTATTTCCAGTTAATGTAGTTCCTGACCTATCCTCTCTGGCTAGGACCCTTGGTGGAAGAATTGGTGACCTCCCTACGACTTATCTGGGGATGCCTCTGGGAGCTAACAGCAGGTCTTTAGGTATTTGGAATGGGGTGATTGAAAACTGTGAAAGAAGACTAGTGAATTGGAAGAGTCAATATCTTTCCCTAGGGGGAAGACTAACACTTATTAATAGTGTCTTGGATTCTATGCCTAGTTATATGATGTCCCTTTTCCCTATCCCTGATGGAGTAATTGATAGATTGGATGCTCTAAGAAGGAACTTTCTATGGGAAGGCAACAGCGAGACAAAAAAATTTCACTTGGTTAAATGGGCAGCCTTGATTGGGAATAAACAAGTTGGAGGTCTAGGGGTGAGAAACTTGAAGACTCAGAACCAATGTTTACTAATGAAATGGCTCTGGAGACTAGCCTCCAATGAACAAGCTTTGTGGAAGGAGGTGATTCAAGCAAAATATGAAATGGAAGATCATTGGTCAACTAGCATGGTGACCAACACTTATGGAACTAGCCTTTGGAGAACCATAAGGAGCCTATGGCCAAAACTTAGAGGGAATTGCAAAATCAAAATTGGAAATGGTGTGAAGGTCTCATTTTGGGAAGATAGCTGGCTGGAACAAGGTCCCTTAA
>JAJOOF010011712.1:0-14843 GCA_029582545.1 Solanum lignicaule
CAGAAAGTCTAATCAATTTCTAATAATTGCAATACAAAAAATTACATTAGACATCAAAAATAAATAAACAAGATTTATAAGTTACACCAGACTTTAAAAAGTAAATAAAAAATAGTATATATTTTAAAAATTGTAAATCTAAATATATTTAAAATCCTTCAAATCCTCTTTCCCCGTCCTAGTTTCTATCAAATCTAATAAATATTTTTTCAAAAAATTTATGGAGCAAAATTGCTCACACTCAATTTTAGTGAACTTAATTAAAAGACCCAGATTATTCAAAAGGATATTGAAGGAACTATTTTTAACTTATTCCTAATAATAAGACACCATTGTGTTATTTTAAAGTAAATTACTACCTATTATAATCCTATACATGTAACGTTTAATTTATATACACTAACAATATATTTAATTTCTCAGAGGCGTCACATGTGCCATGCCATGTTACTAGAAACGGTTGCAGCCGTCCCAGGTATGGTAGGTGGTATGCTCCTCCACTGTAAATCTCTCCGTCGATTCGAGCACAGTGGAGGTTGGATCAAAGCCCTACTCGAAGAAGCAGAGAACGAACGCATGCATCTCATGACCTTTATCGAGTTATCGAATCCAAAATGGTACGAACGTGCATTAGTCTTTGCAGTTCAAGGTGTATTTGTCAATGCCTATTTCCTCGCCTATTTAGCGTCCCCAAAATTGGCTCATCGAATTGTTGGTTACTTAGAAGAAGAAGCAGTAAATTCGTATACAGAGTTTTTGATTGATATAGAAAAGGGGCTTTTTGAGAACTCGCCTGCCCCGGCTATTGCTATTGATTATTGGCGTTTGCCGGCTGATGCAACGCTAAAAGATGTTGTTACTGTTATTAGGGCCGATGAGGCACATCATCGAGACCTAAATCACTTTGCTTCGGTGAGATTTCCTTACTTTTAATTTTGTATGTTCGAAAGTATACTTAAATGAGTTATTTTGAAATATTTATATTTTTTAATAATTTAATTTATTTTTTTTGTTTCACAGGATATACAGTGTCAAGGGCATGAGTTGAAGGACTACCCTGCTCCAATTGGATATCATTAAAGTGAAAACAATATCTCAAAAAAAATTGTCTATCCATATATAACTAATAGCAGCTGTTGATTTTTTCAATTAATTTGATGTATATGTTTGTATTAATCTTTGAGATTGTTTTTAGCCTTTGTACAAATATCACTATTTATTGAGATTAAGGCACTATATATAGTATGTAGTTAATTATGTGAGGAGTTTAAATTATATTAATATAATTATTTTAAAATTGCACAATAAAATAGTAACGAAGAATATAACGATCTAATGAATTTCTCCAAAATATTGAAATATAGATCGGACTATATTGAATCCCATGTGTCCGTCTCTACTTTATATTTCTATAAAAGATTAGTTTTGTATACCAAAATCATACCCAAAAAAGAAACATGATTCAATTTCATACCGATCTTATTATACAAATTATAATATATAAATGAATTTATACAAAACTGAATAATTTATATAAAATTGGATGTATCTAGCGAATTATACAAATCAAAAGCTTTATAGCAAACATAAAATTTACTATGGAGTGCAATTATGCAAACTATAGCTATAATATACAAATATGATTTTTATGTTTGTTATATGTGAAAATTGTTCTTATTATTAGTAGCATATAGAGAATATAAGTATTAGGTTCATAGAAAATCAACATTCCCACTCAAAGCATAAAGGTATATGTGCAAACTATTAAAATTTTAAATATTAAACCTAGATAATTTCAAATCTGTGACAATGAAAACCTAGAAATCTACCTTATTAAATCAAGACCTGACTCTGAATCTTAATGCTAATTTTATTCTTTACGTATATTAACATATTTAGCAAATGTCATTAAAAAGATGGGCGTACACATTCTTACTACTACTTTACAATGTAGATAGGTTGTTTCGATAGATCATTAGCTCAAATAAAGCATATCAAATAATTATGAAAAGAAATGTAATAGAGAATGTCTATTACAACAATAAATAATATAATAAGAGAAAAGAAGGAAGCAATATGTAAAAATAAAATCGAAGTTTAAATAAGTAAGAAAATAAAAAAATAGTAGTAATATTGAAAAGGAAAACTAGGCAACTTTTACTAATCTTTCCTCTAAATCACCTCCATATCCTCATTAATGTTTTAGGAGTATTTTTTACCTAATTAAAAGAAAAATAATTTAAAAAACTCTTGGTGACTGGTGCAATGACGTGTCAAAATTATAGCCGTTTGTGGCTGATTGCCTGTACTCTGTCTTATTATTGGCAACTAACGAATAATAAAGTTAAACCAAATATAGTGATATTTAAAAAACCTAATTAATTAGGCTTAATTAAGAAAAAATAATTAATTAAGAATAGTGCTTACAATAATGGCAAATGCATGATTCAATGACTTTTGACCAACTCAGCTTACTCCCCACGAAACCTCCTTTTTACTTGTTCCCCAAGACCCTTCTTTCTTCCAAAAAGAAAAAAGAGAAATAAAACACGAAATTGTATACTTTTGCCATTCAGTTCCAGAAATACCCTTGGAATTTATATTTCTCAATTTGAATTGACCACTGCTTTATTTGATTATAATTGACTTTTTCACGTTTTAAAAATAATAATAATAGTAATTCATATATATGTTATATCTATTACTCCACTAAGCTAGCGGTTGACTAAAAATTTTCAAATACATTTGTCAAGATATTTTTTGGTGAAATTTCACCATGTGTTTTATCATAGATTTTGAGACAAATATTCAACTTTTTAAAGAAATATGATTTATATTTCTAGATGCTAAAAACTATTAAAAATATCTGCAATTTTGTATTATCATTTTATAGTGAACATGTTTAGTGAAAACGCATGACAACGAATACAATTAATATGAATCTAGAAAAAAAAATGAAAATATCATTGATTTTTATATGAAAAACTAGAGTCAATATATCTCAAAAGGTCACTCAACTTTAAGAATTTATCTTGTAAAGTCATTAAACTTTGTTTAATATCAACAAAATCACTCAACTTAGACATTTGTATCAATAAAATCACTCAACTCATTTATTATTAAAAAATTAACATAGATAAACAAATTATTTTTATGCCATGTAAATATGAACTTCATAAATAAATAAAATAAAATAAAAAAATCATCAAGATTTTTTTATGAATAAACTTAAAAATTATATTAGGATATTACTATATAATTAAAATGTATTATGATGAGCTTTTTCCAAAAAAAAAAAGGAGAGAGAGAGAGAAAAAACCCGTAAAAAATTGTCATGACAAATAATTGTGGGATACATGATTTTTTATCGTATAAAAAGAATGATATAGACGTTGGCTTAATAACTGCAACTCTGCAAATATTAATCTGTTGCGGTCATTGAATTATAAAAAAAATTGTCGTCTTATAAATTTTTTTGTTACAATCATTAAGCCTATGATAATATCAGTAATATTTATTGGTAGGGTAACGTTCATCCTGATACCATTTAAATTTTAAGTGCATAATAATATTATAATATTTATTCCACTAATTAAATTTATTCTTAAATATTTACATTCTTATTTTGCTATGTCAATTTTTTTTAATAATAAAATTAGTTGAGTGATTTGATGGATACAAAGGCCTAAATTGAATGATTTTATTTATATAAAACATAGTTCAATGACTTAACTAAATAAATTATTAAAGTTGAATGATTTTATGGATACAAAGACATAAGTTGAATGACTTTATTGATATAAAACAAAGTTCAGTGACTTTACTAGATAAATTCTTAAAGTTGGTAATCTTTTGAGATATTAACTCTGAAAAACTACTATTTACTTGTGATTGAAAATGACTTCGAAAAGCAAGCTTAGATAAAAATTATATAAAATATGATGTATATATATAATTATATAAATTTTGTACAATAAACTATGATTAAAATTCAATCCAAAATCATAAATGATGAATATTTTGTAAAATATAAAAATTTGGTGTAACTTTCAAATTTTAAAAGTTTCCGAATAATAGAATTCGATACAAATAGTATTTTTCTGGTATTCTGAGGTATGATATGATTTTCTATTTTCTAGTTATATTTTCAACATACTTGATTTTCAAGTCAAAATAATGGTACTAGCCCGGGTCATTTTAGTCATTTCCTTTTTGTCTAGAATTTACTTAACCTCACGTCTTTAAAATATTTAAAATGCAAAAAAAAATCATCAACCATAAAAATTAATTAAATATACATAACCACCTGTCCCACACAGTCTTCACGCGAAGCTTGAACGAACCAACCATATAATAAAATTTATTAAAAAAATAGATAAATCTCAGCCTATATAAAATGAGTGTATATTGTTAACTAAATTATTACTATCACATAAAAAAAAAATATATTATTTGCCTTCTTCCTCAAGTTTCTTTCCAAACTTCCGGCGAACATTTTTTTTGATTCCAGATTTTGATCGGAAGTTATCAAACATGATGACCCGTGGAGCAACAAGGATGACCCGAGTTGTCATGGGTCATATGGGTCCACGTTACTTTTCAACTACAGTTCTGCGAAATGATCCCGGGACCGGAGTTGTTGGTGGAGCCGCTGCCGGACTTTTGCATCGTTTTTCGTCGAATCCATCGGAGAAAGTGGCAGTAACGTGGGCTAGGCATTTTTCGGCGATGGGTTCACGGAGCGCTAGTACTGCGGCTTTGAATGATAAGCAGCAAGAGAAGGAGAGTAGTGACAAAAAAGTGGAAAACACCGCCACCGCCGCTGCAAACGGTGGTGCTGGTAAATCTGTAGTGAGTTATTGGGGTGTTCCGCCTTCAAAGGCGACTAAACCTGATGGTACTGAATGGAAATGGAATTGTTTTAGGGTAAGTTTAATAGCTTTTTCACATATTTTTCTGATATATATTATGTATTATACAGTTTTTGGGATTAATTAATGGCGTATTTTTGTGATTTAGCCATGGGAGACTTATGAAGCTGATATGTCGATAGATCTGACGAAACACCATGCGCCTGTAACGTTTTTAGACAAATTTGCTTATTGGACTGTTAAGGTCCTTCGATTCCCCACTGATGTATTTTTTCAGGTACGTAATAAAATTCCCAGAATATAGGAAACTGGAAAGATTCTATGCAATTTCCCATAATTTCGGAATTTTATAATAGTGAAATTGAATTGAAAGTTTCGAATGGAAAGGGAATATGAGATCGTAGAGGTTGTTTAATTTTGTGTGTTTTTAATATGGTGCAGAGGAGATATGGTTGCAGAGCAATGATGTTAGAAACAGTGGCGGCGGTGCCTGGAATGGTGGGAGGTATGTTGTTGCACTGTAAGTCATTGAGGCGATTCGAACAGAGTGGTGGATGGATCAAAGCTCTGTTAGAAGAAGCCGAAAACGAGAGGATGCATTTGATGACTTTCATGGAAGTTGCAAAGCCAAATGTGTACGAACGTGCCCTGGTTTTCACAGTGCAAGGCGTCTTCTTCAACGCTTACTTTGCTGCTTACCTTATTTCCCCAAAATTGGCTCATCGTATCGTGGGATATTTGGAAGAAGAAGCTGTTCATTCGTACACTGAGTTCCTCAAGGAATTGGACAATGGTAACATTGAGAACGTCCCTGCTCCTGCTATTGCTATTGATTACTGGCGTTTGCCTAAGGATGCCACTCTCCGCGATGTTGTCTTGGTTGTTAGGGCTGATGAGGCTCATCATCGCGATGTCAACCACTATGCATCTGTAAGAACATATAAAGCTGATGATCTCGACTTATTTGGGATTGATGGATGCATTTAAATAATTTATTTGATTTTGATTGTAGGACATTCATTACCAAGGACAACAGCTGAAGGACTCACCAGCACCACTTGGGTATCACTAAGCGAATAATAATAAATACAAAGAGATCAGACATATCAAGCTAAAAGTTCGTCACTATTTTGTTCCTTTTTTGAACTGGTAATATAGCTATGTAGTAGGTAATACTAATCTTGAATGCTGATGTACATATTTTTGTGTGGATTTGGTTCGTTCTTTGCTGCCTCTTCATCGATAAGAGGTAGGGTACAGTGAGCTCTGTATCATTGTGGAGCATATATATTCTTGATGAAATTATATCATCGTTTTGTTTACTTTTGTCACACTTTTGGTATGAATTAATCAAGATCAAAATTAGGACATAATAACAAGTAAAGATAATTGCGGTTGTGGGATATTGAGGCCAATAAGTTTAACTTTCCCCTTCTGAAACTCATGAGTCTCCATTGGCGAAGTTTGTAGAACTTTAACAGTGGCTGGCAGAAGAAGCTCCAACTTTGGAATCTTCTTTATGGGTACGAATGAATGTGATTGAGTAAAGTAAGCAATACAGGCTCAATTTTGAAGGTTGTGAATAGGAGGCTGCTTCGTCTTCCTTTATGAAGGTTGATGAAAGAAGTCGAGAAAAATGAAGGAGCATCACAAGTAGTTTTCCTAATCAGAACCTGGAAAGTATTCTTGCATCAGTTTCCGATGAATTGTTTGTTAAGAGACATAATAGAAGAGCAAAGAGATGAGCTATGAATACTTGTGGGAATACACGGGATATGTTGGCAATTACTACTTTCAGGAGGTTTATAGATCCAGTTATTGGATTGGGAGAAGAGATCAATGGTAGGAATCAGCAACAACAACGGGTTTGTGAAGGTGCATGAGTGGTTTATGGGAATTTAACACCACAAGATTTGCAGTTGAAAGAAGAAATGGAGGCAGACATACTACAACAATGCTTGAATTGTTAAGAGTTATTCATGATCTTCCTCCTCTCTATTGGGGAAATTACACGTTGAAACGACAGATTTTTGTTTCTCCATTGATTGGGATGAGGAAATGGTGATTTACTACAAAATGCTTGAATTATTTGATATCATTGATGATGTTGAACTAATAAATCCTCCTTTCTCAAGGGGAATAATAATAATCGCGATATCTCATCAAGAATCAACAGTTTTTTTGTTCTCGATTGATTGAGTGGGATGAGGATTTCAACAACATAAAACAGCCATTGCTACCAAAACTCTCATCTGATTATCGTCCCATTCTATTATAGTGTGGGGATCAACTAGAACATACAAAGTCGTATTTAAGTTTGAGAATTGGCGGCTTGAGGCGGCCTTCACCTCTAACCTACACCATTGAGGGATACACAAAAAAAGATTTGATTATGGATACAACGGTAATAGCTAATGAATATGTGACTGAAAGGATAAGTATCAGGGATTCGTTGCAAACTAGACATAGAAAAAACTTATGATCACGTGAATCAAGTTTTTCTTATCAGGGACATGAACTTTGGTAGTAAATGGGTCAACTCAGATTACAATATGTATTTGGTGGATTATATGGAAAGACAGAAACACAAAATGCTTTGAAGATCATTTTATGAGAACAACCAATATTTGGTATGATTTGTTTTTTTTAAAGCAAAAATTAGATTAAATATTATGAACAGTACTATTCAATATTCATTGACCAATTTTTCCATGGAGCAAGGGAGATGCAAGTTCACAGCTACTTAACTTTATGGTCAAGAGATTAAACACACACCATCACCAACAACAACAAAACAAAAAAAAAAAAAACAAAAAAAATCCAATGATGGGACGACCCAAATTCAAAGAAATCGCCAACATGAACACTATTAGTGACCTACATGAATGGAGTAACGACTGCCCCGCTGTCTGAAATGAGTACAACATGGTATATAATTAAGTATATATTACACTTCCCCTTCATTCCTTCATCTCCAAAGACTAAGAAAACAATGTATATACCTCTTTGATCAACAACTATGGGAAGACCTTAGAGCAATATTTGTGTTTCTCACTAAGAAAACAATGTACAACTCTTTTGGCAGGCCCCTCCCCCCTCTCTTTTTTTTTTTGTTATTTTGTGTAAATACAGAAAACACTATAGTACCAAACTCAATCAAGTACTACTACATTGACTAGAAAAGTTTTCTTTCTTTATTTACAATGATGGTGTCATGGTCAGTTTGCTCGCGGTTCAATGATTCCGCTAAATACTTGCTACATCCACCAACAAAAGTATCAGATAACTCTGTCCACCGATCGAGACTTACTCACTAAAGAAGTTAAATAAGAAGTACACAACCACACCAAGCATAGCAAGTCCCCATTCATTACCTTGTGTAGAAGAAAACATCACTTGAAAACCCAAGAAGATCAAAATAATATACAACCATCCCCATCTTCTAAACTCATCTTCATGATCTCTCACCCTATAATAATAATAATTGTTGTAACCTTGTAAAGAAGGTGCATATATAATTATCAAACATAGTAACACTACTAGTAAAAGTGGACCAAGAAGAATTTTTAAAACAGTGTAAGTTAGTAGTATAACAATAAGAGATGCCAAGATTGATTGAGTAGTATAATATACAAACACAATGGCTAAAAAAGGGATGAAAATATAGAAAGTGAAGTTTATTTCTTCAATATCAAGGGCTAATGGAACTCTTTCAATTATGTTTTGGCCATGGAGAAGTAATCCTAGGCTGAGTACAAGAAGAAGAGGAACAAATGGAGAAGGCCCTATAACCATATTTTCTACAAGAAAAATGGTGTCATGAGCTTAGTCTTTTTATATTTTTAATTTTTGAGATGAAATGGATGAATGGAGTTGAGTGTATTCAAGAAATTGGTTTAAAATAATGTGGTTGTTAGTAGGGTGGTTATGAATGAAGCTATATGCAAAGGGTGTGGGGGGTGGGGTTATAGGCTTTAATTAGTTGTTTATAACTTGGTTATTGATCACCAACTTTACCTGTTTGGTATTTGCTACTTTCACATAGGTTAATGGACTACATAATGTACTTTATTTGTTGGGTTACGATGCGCAGATCGGACCCCGGCCCTTATTTTCTAAGAAAATATTTTCATGAAAAACATTTCCCTTCCTATACCAACACACCCCTGGAGTTATTACTTTTTCCCAAGGTCCCCCTTTCCAGAAGGATAAAGGGAAGAACAAGTTAAGAGGAGGTTTTTAAGTGTCATTATGCCATCTACATAGCCAGTGTGAATTGTCAAACTATAGCAGGAGGCTTGCATTAATTTTATTGTTTGGTCTGCATACCAAAAGTCCAAAACTAATAAGATTCCAGGACCATATACAGTGTCCTCTTTAGCAATCTTCTGTCTCTTATTCCTACAAGGTCTTCCCTGACTAGCAAGGTTTTCTCGGCAAACTCTATTTATTCATGTTTAGTTGCATCATTGAGTTTGAAACCCTGAACGGATTGTCAATAATAAGCTGGAGGAAGGTGAGTATGACGTCTAAGTCATTCTTATTGCCTTTACACCATCTACATAAGGCCATAGCTTTTGAAAATGTATACTGTTATTCAATCCCAGAAAATGCTCATCGAACAAGTTGTCAATGCTGGGTGACAGTTTTAGGCTATCTTTTGCACTTCGTACTCGTGAGATATTTTAAGAGGTGATTCCTTTGAGACGGGCCTCTCTTCAGACCAGAGCTCTAGATTCACTGTTCCGGTACCCCAATGCACCACACATTTGTGTACTTGATCGATGTTGAATCGATTGACTAATCCTAGACCAAGATATCTATCAACAAGCATCCATTCACCTGAAAAGGAATTCAAGAAAAGGCATCAACATAGTCACACTGGTTCAAACATTGCAACCCTGATTTTACTCATGAACACTGAACAAATAATCAACTGATCAAACCACAGTAGAGATGAAAAACATTAGGTGATTTATTTCCATCTGCCTAAGCTTAAGTGATTAGAATTACCCTTTTTTGTATTTGTGGAAGATAGCAGGTACTTAATGGAATAGTCAAAAGTGTGTGCAAGCTGATCTGAACACCAGCGTTATAAAAAAAATTCCACATCGGCAAAAATAGAAATAGGCTAAATAGGTGAACATGCAAATAAAAGCAACTCATATCGAACATTGCAGCTAAAACCCTTCACTCAAATTGGCTTTGAGTATTCAGCATACATTCCAGAAAAGGATGTGTCCTTCAAATATTTGCAGGAGATGCTTACACATTTAACTTGTAGCTTTATTCTTTCCCTACGTAATAAATGACATCCTGTCAAGCTTTTGATCCCCGTTTCTTAAGGTGTCTGAATAGACCAGGTAAAGCATCTATGCCCCTTTCGATATCTTCTTCTAGCTCTTACATAAAGTTTAAATAGATGAAACTGATGAAGAGGGAATAAGCATGAAGAAACACTAAATGGGGAGAATATTTCTGAATAACTGGAACAGGGAATTATAACAAGTTGCTTACTGGAAGTGTTGCACATTGACAGGTAACTCGTGCAATTTGTGCACTTCCCCTCATTTGGAATCTTCTCATAAATAGCTCCCAATTTGTCTTTTCCGTTCTTCCAGTCCCGTCTTACTATTATATTCCTCTAAAGAAGCAAGCCCTGGTGATTTCACTAGTCTTACTAAGGTACCATACTAATTCAAAATCTGGTCGAGTCTCACAGAAATTTACATATATTGGCATACCTACACCACAACCAAGTTCAGGTCATCCACTATAATCTTCTTTTACTTCCTGTTATGCTTTTACAAAATGAAAAGGTTTGCGCAAAACAGGTTTCTTCAGAGTAATATGACCACAAATATGTGTGCACAATAAAAATAAAACAGTTCAGGTGAGCAAAAGTAATGAGTAGGATGTACCCTTTGGGAGAAGATCTCCTTCAAACACTCGTTCTCCAGATTCTGGACAAAGTTCATGCTTGGACCCATTGATGGAAGTAAAGGACACATATGATTCCGTTGGGTGCAACAACGCGAACATTGGATGCACAGGCAAGCACACAAGCCTACCAACACAATAAAAAGTATGCCAAAAGCCATCAGAAATAAGAAAAAGAGAGAATGAATTAAATTGAGGTTCTAGACCATATAAAGGGGAGAGAGAGTATATTTCAACCAGCTATTATGAACATGACCATCCAGAAATAAGAATATTGACCGAAAAAATAATTATTTTTGTTAAAATCTACAAGTAAAGTTATGTTGCTTAGAACCTCCAAAAATGTTGCTGCACCAATGTTAGATCATCCAAAAATGCACTACTTTTGGAGAATCCCACACGCACATGGCAACATTTTTGAAAAGCCCAGCAGCATAGCCAGTAAGAAAATCAATATTTCAACAGGTGGTTATTAGAGATCCTACAAGTAGTTTTCAATAATAAGATGTAGGATAGAACAGACCTAGAAAATCCTCCAGAACCAGCACCAACTCCACGAGCTACAATTCCAGAATCAATGCAGAAAACCTTGGAGTTGTCTTTTGGCAAAGATATATATCTTTCCATAACTAATCCTCCACCTATATCACCTTCCAGCCTAAAAGACTCTGATTCTCCTTCCTGTTCCAGATCTCGTCTGCAGAACAGGAAGAGTTAAAGTGAACAACAGAGAAGAAAAAGTCCCCTTGTGGATAAAATATACAATAATGAATCAAAATTCTAATTTTAAAAGTAAATACGGAAAGAAAATTTTCAAAAATGAAGAACTAGCATATAAGACCAAATTGAACTGCTTTATGAGATGGGACAAAAATGAAGTGCAATAGCATAATCACACCAAAACTTTTCGACGATGTCATCTATGAAGAAGTTATATCACCCAACACTACCCAATTCAAATCCATCTTCACTCTTAAATGATTAACATATCAGAAGCCAAACACTTGACCCTTCCTAATATTTAAAACAGTGCACCAATTCTCTAAAAAAAATGTGATGAGGAAAATTACAAGAAGATATTTTCAAAAATTATAGTACTATCTCCTGGATTTGAGTCGAGAACAATCCAGATAATTTCATTACCTCAGAAAAGACACTCTGTGACGATTGATTACAATACAGGGAGCCGCTAGAGAAGTTTAACAATCAAATAAATTGTTTGACAGATTAATCCTACAATTTTAAAAATTCTGGCTCTCTTTTCCCTGCTTCCAAATCAGAAATTCATTTCTAAGTGTATCCAAAAACAAGTACAGACCTAGTTTCGCTATGCCTTCCAGGATTTACAAAAACAAGTTAACCCTACAAGGCTGCTGGTATCTCTCTACCCTACAAGGCTGCTGGTATCTCTCTTTCACATTTCAATCGGGAGTATAAAAAAAACACCACCTTAGCCAGATTTCAGCTCAATCCCAACAACAGCTCCTTTTTATTATGTTCACTAATTCTTTTCATTGTTTTCACATTTTTGTGCCATTTATTTGGAAGTTCAGCTACAGTTTTCTTTCTTCTGGACCACAGTACATGCACAACTTTCTATCAGGTGAGAAAATAAATTCTCCCTTATAATGAATCTCAAAAGATTTACCATTTTATTCAACAGAAATTGGAAACTTGAATTCACACAAGCAGCATTTTCAGTTTTCCATTTTTGATCAATGAAGAATAAAAATTGTCATTGCTAGAACTTAATTAATACTAATTTCGTTCCTCGGTTACCAAATAGAAACTATTTGAAACATGCTACATGAGGAACTTCTTATTTACTTACTCAATAACTGAATACTCCTCAGTACACCCAGCTGATCTGTATTCACGGTTACTATATTCTTCGTACCCATTTATTTCCACCCGGCTATGAAGCCATTGAGTTCCTGTTACCAGGAAATAGATGAATAAGACGGTATAAATAATCAGCATTTCTTCTGATATCAGTACTTTAATCAAGCTTATAGGTTTCCAAACATTGAGAAAACAGGGGAGAAATCTGGTTGGACAGAAATGCTAAGTACAGATAAGAGTAAAAAAAGATGAGAACTCAAACCAATGCTTCATATAGCAAAACAAAGGATTAAAATGTTTAACAATGAAAGGCTCTTTTATCAGATAGAAATATGGAAAACCCATTTCTCTATTCAAACATTGTATGAATAACTGAGGAAGGACAAGAGAACCACTGTTCAGATAGCGAAAGATTATAAGTTTGATTAAACTGGTGTTAGTTTGTAATGCAGTCAAAATCTTAACTTGTTAGTTGTGGAAAAGAGTCTAGAGAAATGAATTGTTGGTAGTATCACATATGATAATTGAGCATGTATAGTCTGGATTTTGATTAAATAATCATTTTGGACTAGTGGACGACTAAAAGAACCTTATGAAGATATTTAGCATGACCAATTTAAGTAGTGTCCAAACACTTTTCAGTGTACATGTCCACTAATGTATTAAATAAAGGATACTTGCAATGTAAATGGACATGAATAAGTTTGATGAATACCAGCAAAAATGCAAAGAAAGTGAAAGGTTATCGAATTACTGAAGAAAAAAAGAACTATGAAGCTCACAATACCTGAAGGAATATGGTCCATAGAAAGGATTCTACCACCTATCCAAGGGACCACTTTCAGCTCCCAATCACCACTCTTCAGAACAACTGGGGTCCTTGAAAGTTCTACTCCTTTATGTCCAGAGATAGTTTCCACGTCTGGTATACGTTTAGCACTTTCTGCAATTAATTAACAACATGGAAACAAAACTTTCTTTCAGTTATAAAACAACTTGCACCAAAAGAACTTGAACTGAAAAGGATAAGATGTCCAAGAATAGGTAGACCTACAAAACAAACATCAAAAGTAAAGAACCCCAATTACTCTGCTAATCTGTAAGTGTGATAATTAGAAAACCAGCTGCTTAGTTCTCGTTGATAGAGAACACACTGCATTCAACAGCTAATAGGGGTCCCATGTAGTGTTTTCAAAATAAATCCTTACATAACTTGGGCCTCACCACCCTGAAAAACATGAAAAATGGAAGACCTGCAAAAGATTTCCCTTGAATCCTCCTTCAAACCCCCCATGTTTTCAAGATTTACTATTCAAGACTGACTCGGCAATCACTCAATCTATATGATTACTAACAGCAGCAGCCAAACAAATGTAGAATTTCAGATCAGAAATTAAAATGTTTTTTAAAATGTGAGACATTAAATATGTACCGTCAAGTTGGTAGTCATTTCAGGCATGTACGGGTGATACATTAATAGAATTTGGAAAACCTTTACTAAATCATGTTTTTACATTTAACCAGAACCTAATGATTATTTCAGATCATCGCTTTTCCTACACCTAATAAAAGAAATTTAATGGAAGCAGCAATACTGTAGCATTCTCTTGTGCATCTGCATTCAGCACGGATGAAGCACCACAAATGGGTGATACCAGTGTTGACGTTAAAGAATTACAATAGAAGTTCTAGGACATGCTTGAAGTGTGTGGCCATCTCATCTAAAAGCTTAAGTTGATAGAGAGAGCACACTTTCATTATTAATTATATTCTCAACAGTGTTGAACAGAAACCACAGAGAGTGTTCAGTAGTGGGTGCAGGTGTCTGACTTGGGTACTACTTTTAAACAGTGCTGTGCTATCTAGGAAATAAACTTGAATAACAATTAAATTTCGCACAGTTCCATTTCATCTGATGAGAGATCCACTTTTGATGCAAGTCCAAGTAAGAGTTGTACAGTAAGTTGGAGAGAGAACAAAATATTACAAAAAAGCAAAGCTGGACAAGTGGAAGAGCTCGTTTACCCAGACGATTTCTGTACTTCTCTTCACTTTCAGAAACCAAATTTGATACATCAGTTTCTGATGGCATTGCTAATTGTATAATCTCTCCATCAGAACCCCAAGCATCAAGCTGGATAAGGAGATCCATAGCAAACAATCACCAATTAAACACATCTGTCTTAAATG
>JAJOOF010011714.1:0-13620 GCA_029582545.1 Solanum lignicaule
AGAGACCAACATTAGTTAATTGTTATTGGATCCATTGACATACATAAAGAGTGTTAATTGCCGCTAAAAATACATATTTAGTGGCAATTAAGTTATTGCTGTTAATTAATTACTGCTAAAGATCATTTTTGAGATAGTGTATCCCTTAGGATTCAACAAGTTCTTTTAGAATAATCTAGGAACATGAACAACAAAAAATTTATCACTACAACAAAAACATCTTTTAGCGGTATAATATATCACTACAACAAAAACATCTTTTAGCGGTATAATATATCACTACAACAAAAACATCTTTTAGCGGTAATAAATATGCACATTAACAAAGAGACCAACATTAGTTAATTGTTATTGGATCCATTGACATACATAAAGAGTGTTAATTGCCGCTAAAAATACATATTTAGTGGCAATTAAGTTATTGCTGTTAATTAATTACTGCTAAAGATCATTTTTGAGATAGTGTATCCCTTAGGATTCAACAAGTTCTTTTAGAATAATCTAGGAACATGAACAACAAAAAATTTATCACTACAACAAAAACATCTTTTAGCGGTATAATATATCACTACAACAAAAACATCTTTTAGCGGTATAATATATCACTACAACAAAAACATCTTTTAGCGGTAATAAATATGCACATTAACAAAGAGACCAACATTAGTTAATTGTTATTGGATCCATTGACATACATAAAGAGTGTTAATTGCCGCTAAAAATACATATTTAGTGGCAATTAAGTTATTGTTATTAATTAATTACTGTTAAAGATCATTTTTGAGATAGTGTATCCCTTAGGATTCAACAAGTTCTTTTAGAATAATCTAGGAACATGAACAACAAAAAATTTATAACAAAAATACCCAAGAAATATAAAAGAGGTATGAAGAAATTGTTGATGTGTTTTTCTCGTTCTCCACTATCAGCAATGGTGAAGTATATATAGTAAAAGGAAAGAGTATCAAAACTCCATCTGCCAACATTACAAAAAGTAATAAAGAAATGGAAGGTAAATGTCATAAAGTCAATGATGGTTATATTAAAAAGAAGAATTGGAACGTCGGTCAACAGTACTATTTTGGTCATTAAGAAGAATTGGAACGTTAGGCAACACCACTATTTTGACCAAAAATAATACACCTTTTTGAATAATTTTCTGCCAATAATTGTTTTTCCTAACAATTCCCCAGTTGTCTCAAAAAGAAGATAAATAAAAATTAAGACAATTTTTTTGGGTTTTCAAAGTGAGAATAATGCATCGAATCTGGTGTCTCTTGGACCTAGATAAAATAAGATTAAACTTACAAAATCGTTGGTGAAGTTTAGATTTTCTATGAATCAAGCTTTTGTAAGTTCAATGTCTTATCTATCACATTATGCCTCTAGACACTTTGTTATTCATCGTGGTTTTGCGCCACTAAGTCATGTGTGTGCCAAGTATTCATGAGTGCACTAGAAATTTGTCACAATTTCATAGGAGCAGCCCCACTCCACATTCGTATAGATCCATTTATCAAGTGTATTTTACCGAGAAATACACCACCTATAAAGATTATGAATTGCATTAAGATTTTAATCAACCTCACTTTGTATTGCACTATGTTCACACACCATAGGAAGGGACATATTTTATAGTGCACCGTTTAATCAACTAATGACTTGTTATTACCCATATGAACCTAATTCATGATATCTCCAATTACATAGATCAGGTTACCATCATTGTCGATTTTTTCAAGTTGACAAAAATCTCATGATTCCCCTCGATGTTCCAGATATCACTCTCCATTGCAAAGGTATAGTGAGGGGATTGACCAAATTCATTTCTAACTTCACATAATCTATGGAAATTAGTCCATCTCTTAGCATATGTTGTATCATGTTATGTCTCAAATGTATATATTTATTTTTCCCATTGAAAGATTTATTATTTGCTATAACTATCATGGCTTGGAAATTACAATGTATAGATACAGAAGATGTTGGCTTTATTTCAATTGGAATATTTGCTAAGAAGTTTCTCAACTATTCATCCTCATTAACATCCAACTCTAATGCAACAAATTTAGATTTCATAGTTGATCTAGCAATTATGGTCTATTTAGCTTATTTTCATGTTATGGCACCCCACCAAGGATAAATACATAGCCATAAGTGGATTTTGTCTCATCTGAATCAGAGATTTAGTTAGTGTCATTGTATCCTTCCAGTATAGTGGAAAATCCACTATAATTAATACCATAATTCATGATACCTCTCAAATATTTCAAATGTCTTATCAATGCATTTCAATGATCATTATTAGGATTATGAATATATCTACTCAATCTACACACAACATAAGCTATATTAGGTCTAGTAAAATTCAAAAAATGTATTAGACTACCAATTATTTGAGTATATTTATTTTGAGAAATAGCTTCTCCAAAATTCTTTTTCAATTGACTATTAGTATAAAAAGGAGTGTTTACAAGTATGTCATGATCAAAAGTACACCCTAGATATGCTATGGTGTATAAGACCCTGAGGGCTTCTACACAAGATATTTGATATACATTTACACAATATAATAGAAATAAGAAAAGTCATATCAAAGTAAAACATTTGACATATGTCACGATCCAAGTTTACACCCTAGACGTGGTCGACACTCGAGAACCCTCATCCTGGCTGACTACAAGCGGAAGACTAACTCAAGCATATAAAAACTTAAAACTGAATTAAATTCGATAAACTCAAATACACAACTTTAGAATAATCTGAACAATACTCAATAGATAACTCAAAGTTTGTAAAAACCCCTCAAAGCAGATACATACTGAAAACTACTCAACTTTGTCTATCTATGAAGCATCTACTATTACAGAAGGATATTGAGACAAGACCCACGACATCTCAAAACTACTAACTGTAAGATAAAGGTGAAGTCCTCTGGAATATAAAAAGGCTCACCAAAGCTGACTGGAACTGCAAGTGGCCTGGTATCAACAAAGCTTCTGTTGATGACCCTGAATGCCTGTATTGACATCATAAAAGATGCAGGCCAAATGGCGACAGTACATAGAATGTACGAGCATGTAAGGGAAATTCTAAAGCATAAACATAAGCTTAAACTGATGGAAAAAAACATACTTACCTCTTCTCAACTCACTCAACTCAACTCAAAGAAACATAGTTCAACTCAACTCAGAGAAAATAGGGCACAACTCAATAATAAGATACTCAACTCAGTGAAACATAGTTCAAATCAACTCAGAGAAATAGGGCTCAACTCAATAATAAGATACTCAACTCTGTGAAACATAGTTCAACTCAACTCAGAGAAATAAGACTCAACTCAATAATAAGATACTTAACTCAGTGAAACATAGTTCAACTCAACTCAGAGAAATAGGACTCAACTCAATAATAAGACACTCAACTTTGTGAAACATAGTTCAACTCAACTCAGAGAAATATGGCTCAATTCAATAATCAGATACTCAACTCTGTGAAACATAGTTCAACTCAGCTCAGAGAAATAGGGTTCAACTCAATAATAAGATACTCGACTCTGGATACTCAAGGATAAAGCAACAATAAACGATGCATTATATGGAAAGCTATAAAACAATAGATAGCAACTCAATTGTATGTAAAAATACAATAATAACTCATTTGTATGTAAAAAATAATAATAATATAAACTCTGTATATGAGATTCTCTAACCGACAACCATCACTATGAGTTATGTGATGATACAACATCTCGCCCACGCTGCCAGAACTATCATATACCTTGCTGGGGTGTAGAACTCCTCAACTAAGTGGATCCACTAGTCTATGCTTAAAAATCAATAAGGAATCATCTAAAAAGTATAACCCTTTCTACCCACGTTGGCTACATGGTTTGTGGGGGCTGTGAGTTGTTTGAACTTTCCCCCATATCGGTGCTCAATACTACTCCCAAAAATATACTTAGCTCATATGTTTTTAAAAAAAAACATTTCCTCTTCTTCAACTTTGAGATTATTACTCAAAAGGTTTCTCTTAAAAGAGATAGTACTCAAAACTCCTCATGACCTCTTTTGGAAATCGATGTTTCCTATCATCTTAAATGTAAAAACATTTACTCTTGGAAATACTTAGTTCCCATATATCATTTTAAAAAATGAAACTTGACTCTACTCGTCCTCATACTCATTTACTCAAGCCTTTAAGTAAATTATAAATAATTTTCCGGGGTGTTACATTATCTCTCCCTTGGGATCATTCGTCCTCGAATGACGGCTGGACTGGGTATGGAATGGGGTTACTCTCACTATCTTTTCTGACTCGTGAACTTGCCTACTAACACATGCTGGACTAATTCGTACCAAGAGTTGGGTCCTTCTATAGCACCTAAATCAAGAACGATAATGTTGTGAACATAGTCACTCTCTCTCTGAAGTTACCTTATCTGGAACAAAGAAAGTCTAGGCATGAAGTAAGACTAGGAATACTATTCCTCATTGGCTGCAACTCATAGCTCCCACGAGGGTACATGACTCATCTTACCAAAGTCTGAGTCTAACGACACGTTCTTACTATAGTCAAGCTTAACCCAAATCCTAAGGTTTGGGTTCTATACCTCTTTATAGGGAATCTCATCCAAAGAATATTACTCTTTACCACCACATTTAATCAACATTGGGCTCATATCGATAACCACCTAATGTTTAACAACACCACAATCAAGCTTAATATTCTAACTCCATGGACTCCTACTAACCAGCTCCTTAAGAAGTTCTCATTCCATCATCATCTTTGCCATACCAACTAGAATTTCCCACATTACTACTCAAAACCAACCAAGGGATCTCATTTAACTATTTCTCATAGTAAAACCTTTTCCTCATTATTTACAACCTTAGATGGAATTATCACACCATCATTATCACGATAAGCACATTAACCTTCTTCTTCTAACATCACTCCATTACTACAAGGACCTCTGAAAAGATATCTCCCATATTCTTTTGAACTTATTACTATCTTATTCTCAACACTTTACTTGATTTCTCATCCCATCATCTCCCCTTTAGGTCTAAAGCTGACACATGAAAGCTATGGACCTATTTAATCATCTCTAAACTAGTTTACTTCCCCTTTTCACAACTTAAGTACTATTTGCCCACTTATTATACCTCATTACTTAATCAGTTCTATAACCTTCTGAACATCATGACCCTCTCGAACAAATCATAAGTCTAGCTTAGATCTATCACTTCATGAATACTTTGTTATCTTATTTAACACATGTATTTAGTCTCCTCTAACACGATGACACATCGACATCAACTCTATTTTGGTTAAAATATACGTTATCTCATCATGACTAGTAACTATTCCTCTTCCTTCTAACAAGAACTCTCTACAACAATATTATTCCTTATTTGACTCATAACTTAACTCATCACTTATAACTGACTAGGTGCATGATTGCAATAACATAATCTGCCCCCATCACTATCTCATTTCCTTAGATTACTGAACCTCTACATACTTTTCTATTGACTTAAGGGGCACTCCTTACTACTACTGCTCATAACCTCGTAATTCGTACTAACTTTAAGGGCAAAAATATTACCCAAGATTTAAGCATACTTCCGAATAAGGATCTCAGCTGAAAAAGGTCTTCGAGAAGAGAGTACAACTCGCTTTTAGCTCAAATGCACGATTCATGAATATGAGTGCGTTTTTCTCAAACTCAATACTTAACTCATTCACAAGCTTCTCTCAGGCCCCTCTGCAGTCTCATGACTTCCTCAAGGATAACTCATCCATAAGGATCTTGGGCTTTACTCTTCAACCAACTTTAGTATGAGGGGTAGTAAAATGGATAAGAGAACGCACGAGTTAGAATAAATCTCTATGACATAGCTCTACTGCACGATTAAGAGTATGAAAGAAGGGAAACTTTTCTTAAATATCTGTAGTCCCTCATTTATAGAAATGGGGCCCTCACAACCATAAACAAGACCCTACTGACACGGCTTAATAGACACCCTAGGACACTTGAACTTTGTGCTCTGATACCAACTTTGTCACGACTCGAGTCTACACCCTGGACGTGGCCGACACTCGAGAACCCTCATCTTGGCTGACTATAAGCGGAAGACTAACTCAAGCATACAAAAGCTTAAAACTGAATTAAATTCGATAAGCTCAAATACTCAACTTTAGAATAATATGAACAATACTAAATAGATAACTCAAAGTTTGTAAAAACAACTCAAAGAAGATACATACTAAAAACTACTCAACTTTGTCTATCTATGAAGCCTCTACTATTACAGAAGTATATCGGGACAAGACCCACGACATCTCAAAACTACTAATTGTAAGAGAAAGGTGAAGTCCTCCGGAATATAAGAAGGCTCACCAAAGTTGACTAGAACTGCAAGTGGTATCAATGAAGCTACTGTTGATGACCTTGAATACCTGTATCTACACCATAAAAGATACAAGCCAAATGGCGTCAGTACATGGAAAGTAAGAGCATGTAAGGGAAATTCTAAAGTATAAACATAAGCTTGAACTGATGGAAAAGAAACATACTTACCTCTTCTCAACTTACTCACTCAACTCAACTCAAAGAAACATAGTTCAATTCAACTCAGAGAAAATTGGGCTCAACTCAATAATAAGATACTCAACTCAGTGAAACATAGTTCAACTCAACTCAGAGAAAAAGGGCTCAACTCAATAATGTGATACTCAACTCTGTGAAACATAGTTTAACTCAACTCAAAGAAATAGGGCTCAACTCAATAATAAGATACTCAACTCAGTGAAACATAGTTCAACTCAACTCAAAGAAATAAGGCTCAACTCAATAATAAGAAACTCAACTCTGTGAAAAATATAGTTCAATTCAAATCAGAGAAATAGGGCTCAACTCAATAATAAGATACTGAACTATGTGAAACATATTTCAACTCAACTCAGGGAAATAGGGCTCAACTCAATAATAAGATACTCGACTCTAGATACTCAAGGATAAAGAAACAATAAAAGATGCATTATATGGAAAGTTGTAAAACAATAGATATCAACTCAATTGTTTGTAAAAATACAATAATAACTCATTTGTATGTAAAAATACAATATAAACTGTATTTGGGAGATTCTCTAATCGACAACCATCACTATGAGCAATGTGATGATACAATGTCTCGCACACGCTGCCAGAACTGTCTTATACCTTGCTGGGGTATAGAATTCCTCAATTAAGTGGATCCACTAGTCTATGCTTAAAAAATAATAAGGAATCATCTAAAAAGTATGACCCTTTCTACCCACGTTGGCTAAAAGGTTTATGGGGGTTGTAAGTTGTTTGAACTCTCCCCCATATCGGTGCTCAATACTACTCCCAAAAAATATACTTAGCTCATATGTTTTTTAAAAAAAACATTTCCTCTTCCTCAACCTTGAGATTATTACTCAAAAGGTTTCTCTTAAAAGAGATAGTACTCAAAACTCCTCATGAACTCTTTTGGAAATCGATGTTTCCTCTCATCTTAAATGTAAAAACATTTACTCTTGGGAATACTTAGTTCCCATATATCATTTAAAAAAATGAAACTTGACTCTACTCATCCTCATACTCATTTACTCAAGCCTTTAAACAAATTATAAATAATTGGAAAAGACTTCTCAAAATAGGGTTAATGCCAAATTATGGACGTGAACTACTTAATTCAAGGTTTTCAATAACCATACATAGAACTCAATACTCAGAACTCAACAACTCTAGAACTCAAGGACTCAATGATACTGCTCATCTAAAAAATGCTCAACTCAGAGGGTTCATGTGAAATTATGGGCATGAACAACTCAACTCAAGGACCTTCATGGGTAACATGTAGTAGTCCCATAATTAGGAATATAATCTCAAAAGGACTAGGAACTCAATACTCAAGACTTAGAACTTGAACATACTAGTCCTCTCAAAGATACTCAAATTATGGAGTTCATGTGAAATTTATGGGCATGAACGACTCGACTCAAGGATATCAATGAGATTGAAGACTCATGAATACATTCTCATACTCACTTACTCGAGTCTTTAGAAGACTCCTCGAAAAGACTCAAAGGGACTTTCTCAAAATAACTCGAAAGAACTCTCAAGACTTAACTCTTAACTCTACCTTGAATTTGAATTATGAATTCAAGGTTATGATTCATGTTATGAATTATTTGTAGATGTTTAGAAGTAGTTAGAATTGATAGGGAGTAAAGGTATCCTTTGAAAGAACTCAGACGGGCCAAACGACGGAGAAGGGGTGGGGGTAAGCGACCCTGGCGCACTGAGTGGTGCAGGGCGCCAGCCCCTGACCTACAGAGCACCTCTACTGGCGCATTGGTGGGGCAGCGCGCCAGCCCTTGCCCAGATTTCCCCGATGAATTTCTTTCTCGTTTTCTGATCCTAGTTCGCCTAGAATCGAATAGTTTCTTCCCCACTCATTTAGATTTGAATACCCAACATAAGTACACTATAATCTACTCAAAACAATCCTAAAATTACTAACATCCATCTCAAGAACTCATCAAACCCCCAACAATCAAGATTACAAATGAAATTCCAAGAAAACTCATCAAGAACTCATTAACAACTCAAATTTATCAATGTTTATGGATGGATTCGAATATGTAAATCATGATTGGCGTGTGGGTGAACGAACCCAACACTATGAAAGCTTACATACCTCTAAGAACTAGGTTTTTGGTGAAATCTTGAATTTCTTGAACGAACGCTTGAGACCTTGAACCTTTCTCTTCTTGAGTCTTTTCTCTAAAACCCTAAATGCTTTGGGGATGAATGAAACTGATTCAAATTAGTTTAGACCGTTAATTGGGTGTAATTCAAGTTTAGACTAAGTGGGGGTAAGGAAAAGACTAAAATACCCCTCCTTAGTTCGGGTGGAAAGGCCCTATCTAGAGAGGCTGCACTCAAATGGTCATATCTCCCTCATCTGAGGTCGAATTTTAGCAAACTCGGTGGCGTTGGAAAAAGGACTCATAGATCTTTCATTTGATATTGTATGGGTCTCCTAACTCATTTTATGCTAAATGTTATTGTCATTTGAAGTTGACCCAAAACATAGAAGAACTTAGGAATGACTTGAATGAATTCTCTTTCGTTCTTTTTGGAACTCAAGGTGCTACATCTAATGGCCTTAACACTTCAGAAAAATTTAAATTCCTTGGTAAAATCTTACTCACAACGAAGAATGGTTCAAGTCTTAGCTCAAAAAATTTCTGGGGTGTTACAACGTATAAGCGAAATTCTAACATAGTCTTGACAAGCCATCTACTACATCAAAGAAGTGATTTGGAAGTAACTCGTGCACCATGTACAATGTCTAAAAACTAAAACATAATGACAATGAAGTAAAGGTAACATGTTCCTCAGAATATGAGGACTCACCAACTCTTGAACTTCGAATAGTCGAGCCAACTAGCCATGGACGGGAGGAGGGAGATCGTCAGACCCTACATTAGTGAAACAATGTAGGTACAAGTATGTATTAGTACATGGAATATACTAAGTATGAGGGAAATGCAATAAAATATGAAACACGATCATAAGAGGACATAATCGAAAACATGATATGCATGACCAAGCTAAGCATAATAAAATCATTTAAGAAGAATCGTATATCATGAACATGGTCAAAGAATCTTAAATTCATATGGAAAGCTTCGTAAAACATTTGTAAGTAACTTACTTCATTTTGTGGGATATTAGTTTTAACCGACAATAGATCATGCAAGTCATAACATAAATTCCGATGTAACCCCCACATCGAGAAGGGAGAGTCTACTTTCCAAGGTAGAACTTCGTATCATATCATGTGCTATATGTGAATCCACTAGCTAGGACATTTAAGACAAACCTACGGGGGCACGTAGTTTGGAACTAGAGGTGTCTACTAGATACTACCCTATTTGAGCCTCCACCTCAAAGTTTTCTCAATGCTAAGTTAAATCCCAACGGAATATTTATTTTCATAAAGTTATCATCATACATGAAAAAACATAATTCAAATACTAATCCAAGATTAAACATCATAGAGTAGTTCATTAAATCTTGAATTAAGTCTATGTGAGAAAACCTTTCACCAAGTCATGATCCCTTCATATGTGAGAAAATTCTTTCATTATTTCATTGATGCTCATCTTAAAGCAACCTATATCATAAAACCTTTCTTTTCATAAATCATGCATAACTTCATAAAACATCATTCCTAGATTCAAGCTTCTTTATAAATTCATGTAAATTAGGGTTCATAGTCAAAATCATGATCAATGCATGTGATCATATGGAATTGATTGGAAAACATGTAACTGAATCTAAATAATTATAATATGATCAAAATCAAACAATTTAGAATCCATGCAAATAGAACCCATGAGGAATTGTATGAAAACCTAACCCATTTAAGGAAATTGAATTAGAGAATTGGAGAATCTTTGGAGACTCAATGGGTGAATGGAACTCATTGATGAACTCCCTACATATCTTAAGGATCAATCCCACAAGCAATGGTGGAAAAGAGACTTGACTTGAAAACCCTAACTTCTTCTTCTTCTTGACCTTGGGAGATAATTGGAGGGGATGAACTTGGATGGATTTAGGGAATTTTCGGGAATGAAAAGAGTTGGGAAAATTATAAGAGTAGAATGGTAGTTATAGGACTTCGAATTAGGGTTAGAACGACATAGTATAGGCATTAAATGCATAGGAAAAGATCCAAATGCACTTAGGAAAAAACTGTCGGGCAGTCCTACGGTTCGTAGAACTTTCTATGCCCGTACTGGTCAATCGTAAAACCAACTTTAGAAATCCAACTTTCACCTTACTACCCACGAGATCTTTCTATAGTCCGTCGAAATTCCTACGGTCCATAGACCCCTTTCATATAAATCAATATTTAACCAAAAATTTCACCAAGTCTGAACCCTTTCTACGAAAATCATCCTACGACCTGTAAACCAAACGACGACCCTTCAAATCTTTCTGTGGAACTGAGGTCCTAAATCAAATATCTTATTTCCTTCTATGAAAGCCATTTATGGCTCGTCAACATTCCTACGATTTGTCCCATTCATCCGTAGGTCAAACTTCAGAAACTAAATTTTTCAAAAATTTAGTTCTGGGTTCTACGATTCACTTCCTATGGCCCGTAGGACTTCTTACGGTCGGTAGGTTGGACTCGTAAACCATTATTTCCAAGAAATGCTCTGCAGTTTTCTTTCATTTTTAAGTGTTTCAACTTTCGAGGTATTACAATATCTCCCTCTTGGAAATATTCTTCCTTGAATAGGACTCATCTCGCATGAATAGAGTAGGATAGAAACTAAAAATCTAATATGAATGCAATTTTTCATCAAAATGCTCATAAAACATGGAGAATCACTCCAACGTAAATCATAACATAAAAAATAAAGTTTTCCTGAACACGCATACATATGGAAACATGATAATGACTAAAATGCATGAATCAAAAAGAATGAACCATGAGGAACTAATACCACAAGTTAGAGTAGGAGCGTAGGGAAATAGATGAGGATACCGGGATATCATATCGGCTTCGGCCTCCCAAGTAGCACCCTCAAATAATTGATTCCTCCAAAGGACCTTTACATAACCAACTTCTTTATTTCTCAACTTCCGAACTTATTAGTCTAAAATATCAACCAGAACTCTTCATAAGAAAGATTTTTCTTAACTTCCAAACCTTCCAAAGGAACAATAGATGTCAGATCTCCAACACACTTCTTCAATAAAAAGACGTGGAACATTGGATGTACCGATGCTAAATCATTAGGCAACTCAAGTTCATCAGCATTTTTGTCAATACACCTCAAAATTTGATATGGGCCCACATACCGGGGATTGAGCTTCCTTTTATTTCCAAATATCATTACACCCTTCATGAGTGAAATTTTTAAGTAGACCCAATCATCAACATCAAATTTTAGTTCTCTTCTTCTAACATTAGAATAAGACTTTTGTCGAATTTGAGCTGTTTTCAACCTCTCACAAATAAGTCAAAGCTTTTCCATAGCCTCATGCACCAACTCGGGCCCTATTAACGCAACCTCGCCAACCTCAAACCAACCAATACGAGACCTACATATCCTACCATAGAGAACCTCAAACAATATCATCCCAATGCCAAAATGATAGCTATTATTATAAGCAAACTCAATCAAAGGCAAATGATCATCCCAATTACCTTTGAAATCAATCACACAAGCTCTCAACATATCTTCCAAAGTCAGAATGGTACGTTTGGCTTGTCCGTCGGTCTGAGGATAAAAAGTTGCGCTAAGTTCCACTTAAGTAACAAGACCTTTCTAAAATGATATCCAAAACTGGGATGTAAAGTTAGTTCTACGATCAGAGATAATGGACGACAAATTACCTTTGAAATCAATCACACAAGCTCTCAACATATCTTCCAAAGTCAGAATGGTACACTTGGCTTGTCCATCGGTCTGAGGATAAAAAGTTGCGCTAAGTTCCACTTAAGTATCAAGACCTTTCTAAAATGATATCCAAAACTGGGATGTAAAGTTAGTTCTACGATCAGAGATAATGGACAACACTCCATGCAATTTTACCATCTCTTTAATATAATGCTTGGCATAATCGTCCAATGAGAATGGAGTCATAACAGGGAGGAAGTGAGATGATTTCATTATTCAGTCCACAATAAACCAAATCAAATCAAACTATCGATGAGTGCAGGGTAAACTCATAATGAAGTCCATATTCAAAGTTTTCCATTTTCATATAGGAATATTAATTTCGTGAGCCAAACCACCCAATTTCTGATGTTTAACTTTCTTGTTGACGATTTAGACATTTAGCCACAAATTCCAAATATCCTTCTTCATCCCATTCCACCAATAGACTTCTCGATAATCACGGTATATCTTGGTGACTCTAGGGTGAATACAATACCGAGAACTGTGAGCTTCTGTCAGACTTTGATTCCTTAACTCATCAACATTTGGAACACATAACCTACCTTGATATCGAAGGACACCATCTCCCCCTTGGAAGAAAGACTCAATGACTTTTTTCGAAAATTAATTTCTTCAAGTCAACTAATACCATATCAAGATCTTGCTTAACTTTCTCATCCGATACAAAAGATAATTCTGAACCATTATGAACAACTACACCACCTTCGCTAGAATCAACCAACCAAACACCCAATCGAGCCAATCTATGAACATCACAAACTAACTCCTTCTTATTATCTTCAACATGAGAAACACTTCCCATTGATAGTCGACTAAGAGCATCCGCCACCACATTTTCCTTTTCGGGATGATATAGGACACTTATATTGTAATCCTTCAACAATTCAAGCCATCTCCTTTGGCGAATATTCAAATCCTTTTGAGTGAACACATATTTCAAACTCTTGTGATCGTAAAAACATCTACATGAACATCATTCAAGTAATGTCTCTAACTCTTTAGAGTAAACACCGCCGCCATTAACTTAAAGTCATGAGTCGAATAATTCTTTTCATGCACTTTAAATTGCTTTGAAGCATAAGAAATGACTTTCCC
>JAJOOF010011715.1:0-18965 GCA_029582545.1 Solanum lignicaule
TAATGGGCCCGCCCCTCTACCCTTCTCCACTTAAATACCGGGCTTCGCTTTGCATGGTGTGGGGCTTGAACTTGCGACCTAAGCCACAAATCCTCCACCTTTTGCCACTTGAGCTAGGCCTTGGGGGCTGTTTCCTGGACATATATTGTTCAAGTAACCGTTAAGTTAAATATTTGTAAGACATGATTGCAAATTATCTTTGTTTCCATCAAGAAATTTGTTTGCTTCCACATCAAGATCTTACTAAAATAGTGAAACTAAAAATGGGTAAAATGAGAATTTGGTTTTACCCATAATACGCAGAAACAGGCTTCCCTTTCTCTGCCCCAATCTCCCATGGTACGATTGGACCTCGAATGATCATGTCTGCGTCCAGTATGACAACCCAATCAACATTGTCTGCCTCTTTGCTGTATTTAAGCCAGTGAACAACTCCAGCCGGTTTGTTAATTGCAGGATACCTGCAGAACAAATAACAGTATTATCTTCTATGATCGGCATTACAAGCTTTTACTGTTGCCTTTAAACAACACAAGTTGAACCAAATCAGATAAGAGGAAGATTATGACATAAAAAGAAACAAAGAGAATCAACAAAGATATCAAGAAAAAACATAAATTGCATTTTTTTTTTCTAGGAAGGAAAAACAGGTTGATATGTTGTGAATAACACACTGGCAAAATGATTTGTGTTGCCAAGGACGATCCACCGATGGTTCTTTTTGCAAATATAAGACTAATTCTATAGTTGAATAAGTCCAACTCAAATAACGAATAACATCTTCCACTAGAAGAAAATGAGAGTATGGCAAAATTCTACAGAAGTAAAGTAAAGGAGAAGAACTGACCCATGAAACCAATAAAGCTAGAAGCGAACAATCAAAGCAGTTAGCAAAACAGTAAAAAAGAGTGACACAGTGAGGCGTGAGCAAACAAAGACCAGAAGATGCAATATAAGAGCAAATAATCTCACCAATCTAATGGTAATGCAATTACCAAGTATTCTTCCTTTCTCCTTCTCCAAGTAAAACAAACGTCAATTGACCAAATTTTATCTTTATCAATCATCAATACTGGAGCAGTTAACCTAGAACTCAAGGATATCCAATTCAAAATTAATAATCGGGACGAAATCCAATCTTTCTATTATCGTGATATCTCAATCGCCTTTGAACTGTTTATATCACTAAATTCTTGATATTTCAAAACCACCATAACAACAATCAACACTAATTTCTGCACACAATTGCATATCCAAAAGTAGAAGGAAAATAAAGAAGGATCAATCACACAGCATTTTATAAGTCCGCTCCGACACCTTCGTCGAAAACAACATATTTCTATCTATCCATATTTTTTAATGTTTAAAGCCATCAAGGTCAGCATTGAATCAAACATGTAAAATTGAGGGCAAAAACCAAATAAAGGTTGCAACGACACAAACACAGACAAAGATGATACCTTTGCTGGAAAAACAACATAATTTCATTTCTTCATATTCTTAACCGTTCAAAGCCAAAAGCCATAAGAATTGAAAATCCAATTCAACATTGAAGCCAACATAGAAAGGTGAAGGAAAAAGAAAAAAAAAACCCAGTTCGGCAATAAACACATAAAATCGAAGGCAAAAACCAAATAAAGCTGGCAATCACACAACACTAAACAAAGCTGATCTTCCTCGTTGGAAAAAACATCATAACTCGATGTGCTCATATTCTAAATCATTTGATGCCCCAAAACCCACAACAATCAGAAATCCAATGCAGCACTGAATACATACATAGAATTTAACGCAAAAACCAAAAAATGGTGGCAATCACACAAACGTAAATGGAGCTGATATCTCAGTTGGAAAAACAACAATATATCATCTGTTCATCATCTTAACAGTTCAAAGCCATCAAAGTCACAACAATCAAAAACCCAATCCAGCATTTTTATCACCAAACACACTAGGCAAAGCTGACCCTCTTGGAAAAAACAAAACAAAATATCATTTTTTTTCTCAATCTTAATTGCTCAAAGCCATCAAAATCACAAGAATAAAAAAACCCAATTCAACATTTTATCATCAACAACTCATGCATCCACAAAAAACCCAAGAAGTATCAATTTTTTATCTTCTTAATAGCTCAAAGCCATCATAATCACAAGAATCAAAAACCCAATTCAGCATTTCATCATCAACAACTCATGCAACCACAAAAAACCCGAGAAGTATCAATTTTTCATCTTCTTAGTAGCTCAAAGCCATCAAAATCAAAGAATCAAAAACCCAAATCAGCATTTTATCATCAACATGTCATGCAACCACAAAAAAAACCGAAAAGTATCAATTTTTCATCTTCTTAATAGCTCAAAGCCATCATAATCACAAGAATCAAAAACACAATTCATCATTTTATCATCAACAACTCATGCATCCCCCCCAAAAAAACTTAAAAGTATCAAATTTTCATCTTCTTAATAGCTCAAAGCCATCAAAATCACAAGAACCAAAAACCCAATTCAGCATTTCATCATCAACAACTCATGCATCCACAAAAAACCCGAAAAGTATCAATTTTTCATCTTCCTAATAGCTCAGCCAACATAATCACAAGAATCAAAAACCCAATTCAGCATTTTATCATCAACAACTCATGCATCCACAAAAAACCTACAAAGGATCAATTTTTCATCTTCCTAATAGCTCAAAGCCATCATAATCACGAGAATCAAAAACCCAATTCAGCATTTTACAATCAACAACTCATGCATCCACAAAAAAAACCCAAAAGTATCAATCTTTCATCTTCTTAATACCTCAAAAGCCATCAAAATCACAACAATCAAAAACCCATTTCAGCATTTCATCATCCACACCACATGCATCCACAAAAAAACTCAAAAACCCCACAAATAATTAAAGCTCAACAATTTACCAGTCACTAGTTTTAGGATGTCTACTCATAGAAGGAACCTCAAAAGTAGGAGCCAACTCCATCCCTCTATACCCTTTCCTCTCATCTTCAGTACAGCTCAACAATCTTGTAATAGGTCCAGGTTGCTGAGCCTTCCTGTAACTATGCATAAGTCCAACCGTTTGCCAATCGAAGTAATTCTGACACTCTACAGAAAACAAAGTGTGGATCCTCCATGGAGCCTTTTGGGTATCAATCTTTTCTGGTTCTTGACCACTGATTAAACTCAATGTCAGCACCAAAAACACCAAGATTGCTTTTTTCTCCATCATAAACACCAAAACTCAAATGGGTATCTCTGTATTGATCTCAATTTCATGATTTTGGTAGAAAGTCAAAGGTTTCTTGAATCTTTTTTTTTATTAAAAATTTTGTCTTGATGCTGTATGATCTAAAGATCGTGGATGATTAAGGAGTATATTAATTCAATAATGTAAACAAGTGTGATCTGTAATTTTTGTGAACTGAAAATGGAAATGGAAAATTAACAAAAAAAAAATTTTAAAAAAAGAAAAAAAAAATGAGCTGTCTTTCATGTGTTCTTGAATAGTCAGTGAGAGAGAAGGTGGCTAATTTTAGCCAACGTTTATTTAATTGTAAAAATTATAAAAGTCTTTAATTACCAAACTTTAAAAAAGGACTTGAAAATTATACCCTATAAATTTGAGGTTATATTAAAAAAAAAACATTAAAATAAATAATTTTTAGATTTTGTAAATGAGATCATTATGTTTTTGGACAACAATAATAACATTATGTGTAGTGAAATCAATAAGTGAGATGTGAAAAAGGTAAAATTTACGCAGATTTTACTTGCCTTAATATTTTTGGAACAAAATTAAAGAAAATAAGATTTCATATCATTGAATTTGTTACTATGTGATAGGACTTAAACCTACTCCTTACATTCCAATTATTTATGTGACGGGAAAAATAGGATTATAAACTTAATTATTTTCAAATTTAAAAGTGTGTTATCTTTTTAAATAAATTTGAAAAGAAAATGTGTCAGATAAATTAAACGGAATAAGTGTTTGACTATAAACTTGACAAAATTATATCATGCAAATATGTACTATAAAATTTCAAGTGTTGACTTATCAAGTAATTTAAAAATGACAAATAATTAATCAATTGCCATACTAAAGAGATCTTAGATCCAAATCTTGCAAACTTGCATGATGAATTAAGAGTAGAAAAATTATATTATCCATTTGTTTAATTATATTTGTTATATTTAATTGGTCAAATGAAGTAGGTGCAAGAAGCAATTTGTTCCAATACTGATATTCAAAACAAACAAAAAGAATGGACTGTTGATACATTTGATATTTAATTATTTTCTATTGTTCTATGTTATATTTGTAATCGAGAATCCTATTCAGAATTTAAACTCTATCTTAAGAAATTAAAATTGAACAGATTATATTATAACACAAATTATAAGAGAGAAAATAAAGGAAGAATATAAAGCTTTTCCCGTTATATTACAACTACACCTCAGCCCCAACTAGTTGGTCGTTGGGGTCGAATATATGAATCCTCACAGACCATGTTTCCGTTTAGCCTTAACTTTTACACTATACAAATCAAATTAGTCCTTATAATATGATGAGTGTCTATACTATAGTTTTCTATATTCAAACAAATGATTTGATACTTGATTTAGCATAACCATTTGAAGGAACAAAAGTAGTTGGTGTTGTGTCGTTGATTCTATTCCTTCTAAGAGAATTTGGATCTATTCCTGCCTTGTGAGCTGCAATTACACCTATGGCTTCCCAGTAGTTTGACACCTTCACCTGCAAAATAAAGGAGAAGTCGTACATCAATATGATAGTGTCTAGACCAGCTTACACACACCTCCAGGTTCTATTTCTATAAGAAAGGAATGAACGTTTATTTTAGGGGGAGAGGGGGAGGCGCACTAGTGATATTGTCCGTTTTGGGCCTAGGCCCACACGACTTTATAGACATCCTAAGACACTTGAACTCTGTGCTCTGATACCATTTGTGACAGCCCAGCCCACTACTGATATTGTCCACTCTAGGCCTAGGCTTGCACGACTTTAAAACTTGTCACCAGTTGGTAAGGTCTGCTTACTTAAACACCCAACATCTCTCCTGTGTTTTGTCGATGTGGGACTTCTAATCTTAAGCTGGGGCGTCACAGTTTAGTATTCGTATTTCCCTTATACTATCTGTCAGTACCTCTTAAGGGTCGTTTGGTTACCGGGATCAAGATACTAATCCCAACACAACTTTCGGGTTACATTTATTCAGTGATTGGTTATTGGCATTAGCTAATATCAGTATAATTTATACCAAAATCTTAATTTGGTATTGTCTGGAATATGTTGCTCGGACTCTTCAAAAATGTCGCAGGGTGCGTGTCGGACCCTCCAAAAGTAGTGCATTTTTGGAGGATCCGACATGGTTGCGGCAGCCTTTTTAGAGAGTCCAAGCAACTTAAGACTGGATAACCTTGTTCCAAACCAAACAACCCCTTAATCAATAACATCAACTACTACACCTCAATCACAAACAAGTTGGGGTCGGCTATATGAATCTCGCTTCTTTATTTAAGCTCATTTCATATCAAAATCAAGATTATTGATATTATGCATGGTGCAGGTAAATAATCGTTGTGCAGTGTACATGCTACAAGCTAAAGCTCTCTACTGAATATGAAACATGCATAGACACTTCATGTTAAGTTGCAGGTTGCTAATAGACCAAATAGACAATAAATAAGGTATTTGCAATTAACATTTGAACTTACAGCTTCAATACCAAGTGAGTCTGGTGTATCATTCAGAACTGTTTGATTCTCTTCAACAGCAATTATAAGAGGCTGCAAAATATGAGCAAATAGGGAAAATGGGATTACTGTCGAGAAAGCAGAAGATGTTTGACTGGCTGTCGAAAATACGCTCCCTCCCAAAATGACTAATTTGGGCAGCATGACTAGATTTGGAATTGCAAGCCATATTCTACTGATAGACACTTCAGTTCACATGCCACGAAGAATGACGTTAGTAAACACTTCATACTTCACCTTCCCAAATCAAATGACCAAAAATGAAAAGTGATAATTAGACCAAATATGACCACAAAAGAAAAGGTTGTTATTTATCTCTCTTATGCTTCCTCCCTGTACTTAGTTCCTACATCATCTGCTAAATTTAACCCCTTCTAGTTCCTTCATAAGCTGCTACATTCTACAACATCATACCCAGTATAATCCCATAAGTGGGGACTGGGGGTAGTGGGGAGGGTGGTGTGTACGCAGACCACCTTTCCAGCATTGGGAAGGTAGAGAGGCTGTTTCCAAAAGACCATCGACTCATATAAAGCAAATAATGGAATAATGAAGAAGAAAACAGTAGCAATAGCAAATAATACGATATCAGCTGCTAAATTTTATATCCTTTATTTTCCCCTTGCAAGCCTCAATCCCGACGAGTGCCTAACTCACAGGCAAAGTCATTCCTTCCAGCTTACTATATGTCCAATGAAAAAGAAAAGGTAAAAGTATACTCCTCTCCTATCAAAAAGGAAAAAAGTATAGAACACAACTAAACCAAGAATATCAGCAGATAATTAGTCTCCTATCTAACAATAGCAGTACTAGAATCAGTTTTTAAAAAAAATAAAAAATAGTAGTATTAGAGGAAGTTTAGGCAAACCATATGGTACCACTGTCATGACAAAGGAAGAAGAGAGAAGTAGTGTAAGCCGGGGCGCGGAATACTCATAAAGATGAAAAGGATGAGGCGCTTTCTTTTCTTTCTATCCAACCGTTGGAAGGGATAGGGGAGTGGGGTGATTATGATTTAATCAACAGAGTCAGCTGTTGCAAGGAAAAGGCCTAACTCAAAGCCTAGCAAACACTAAACTCACCCAGTTGATGTTAATAGATAAAGAGCCAATTACCCTGTTTCTTTTACGATTGGCAAATGCAAGAGCACCATCTCCACGACAAGCATCAAACGGTAGAATCACACTGTCAACATCACCAGCTACTATGCAGTCGTCTGAAAAATTATTTCCCTTGACCAAATACTGTGGTGCAGTGCTAAGCCCAGCAAGAACACACGGCAAGAATGTAAATCCTATCTGTCAGAAGATTGAGGTAGAGAAAAGGAAAAAAACCCAAAACAAAAAAGATATTATGAGAATGCAAAAGACGCTAAAAAGGGTGCAGTATTAGCAGGTTATACATCTTCATGGTTTTCTGAACCAAGTCATATCTCCCTCTGACTCATTGCAAATGCAGAAGAAAGCATTTCAACATCATTCTTTTAAAATCTTATAAACTATTTAAGCTCCTCTTGAGAGTGAATATCTCACACAAGAGAACATTTACACGGCTAAAATTATCATGTTTCCATTTTACGATGACCAAAAAACTCACATATGAAGAAACTAAAAAGAAAAACTCTCCTGCACTATCCTCGCGTAGGAAACCAAGTCGCAGAGGAGTTATGTCCTGGCTATTCCACATAAGTACCCAGTCTTTAATGAAAAACAAATTTCTTCATGATTAAACAGCACACATGGTGTGAGCTTAAATATAGTAAGATTGACGGGACAATCACTTACCTCTTCAGCAGCTGATTTTGGGCATACTGCCATGTTTAATTGAGGAGGCAATACTGCAGGAGCATGTGCGCAAGGAATCTGAAAATTCTTCACCACTAAGTGACTTATAACAGCCTCCACACCTGCCAAAAGATCTATCCCCTATAGAATTAAGGGTACAAGAATAAAATTGAGATCAGGAATTTACGTATTAAACAATACAATGAATTTCCTCTCTTACAAACAGTTTAAAATTAAACAGCACAACCAGCAAGCAATCAACGGAAGAAGGTAATTCAAACTGATGTTTATACAAAACTTAAATATTACACCTTCTATTTAGATGATTTCACACACATACGTTATGGCAAAATTATAGACCCAAAACTTTCTGAATAGTGGAAGTAGAACTGCCTATAGCCATGAGAAGAAAAAAGAATGATAGTTGTCTATAAAGAGCTCATGAATTGTGACCATTTTGTATCTAGAAATTTTGAATAGATACTATTGAGGACTACATTTGCAAATGAAATGAGAAGCTAAATCATAGAAAAAATTAATACCACTCCTTGTCGATAATCATCCAAGTCTTCAGTATCATCGTCTGGAAAGCGTGCCACAACCGCAAGTGCATCCACCTTACACTCATTTCGCAAGTTCTCCACAGCTCTCAGTAGTGAATCTGGACGCTGAATCCTCCCTGTTGATTGGCCACTTGTTGGATCAACCCATTTCTCCACCTTTACATACACCAGGTGTTAGCTACTTGTGATCCATTTAGAAGTTAATGTGAAGTTAATAATAAATATAGACGTGATAATGTCATCAAGGAAATATATATATATTTTTTATCTTCCATGAGATATGTTTTTCTTTTATAAATAAAGGGAAATACTATTCCATGATTGATATAAGTTTAGTAAAATTACTTTTTATTCATGTTAATTTTCAAAATAAAGGGAAATACTATGAGATGTGAAATAGTAACTAAATGATTTCATCAAACTTAATGTCCCTAACTAAGAGAAACAATCTCTGTTTAGCAACAAATGTTTATATTGCATGTGTCATAATGATGATATGTCCATACAGTGGAAGAAAACTTAGGTCCAACACAAAATAAAGCTGAAGCCGCATATTAGGACATAATTTATCTTCATAAGAAAGGGATCAACAGTTGATTTCTCCTCTTTCTCATTCAACTCTGTCTCGAAAGTCTACAATTTTTAAAATGCTTCAGTAGCTCTTTTCCTTTGAGCATTTTCTTATACGTCTTATTCTTTGGCTAACTTTTTTTTTTGATAACCGTGGTGTCTAAACCAAGTTGCGCGCACCTCGACTAGTTCCATGGAATACCGCCACCTCCCACCATCAACAGGTGTCCGGGAACACTGTCCACCAGCACTAGGACAGATGTGAAGAAATCACCTAGTGCTTTCACCTCTGCTGGGATTTGAACCCGAGACCTCATGGTTCTCGACCACCATGCCACACCCTTGGGTGCATTCTTTGCCTAACTGTTGCTAGTGTTCCCAATCTTCTCTGAACAACTTCCAGCATTTCCCATACTTTTACTCACTAGTCCCAAAAGATTCCATATTAAGATTGAGAAACCATTTATATTATGAGCACTGAAAGCAATGCAAAGGACTTCCCTCAGGAAAGTTGTCGAAAAACTACATATATTGCTCCTATCATATTAAATATCTAGGGACATGATTACTGTGCATTACATTGAGCCTATGAAAATTCAACTTAGAAGATAAAAAACATACCAGTAAAGGGGTGTCAGTTACAGTGTATCCCACTATTGGCAATCCAAGGGAAGCTCTTGTTGCATCAACCACTTGTAGGTGGCGCATAAGAAGCTCTTCCTCTATCCCAGCATCAAAAACCAATCCTACCTGCTCCACGTTACAAGTTCACAATGTGATTGCAAGCTGAACGGAGGATAAAAGCTTGGAAGCATCAGGGATGTAGTAACAACTGGAATAGAGCTCAGATTTCACGGGATAAATGAGCAAAATATTTTACAGCATACCCTATTTTGATGAACGGGTTGCAGTGCCCAGAGACCTTCAGCAAATCGATCAAGTGCATAGCCTTCAACATAGAGTGCATTTGGCATGGGCCAGTACAGCATTGCTGCATTAAGAACCTGTATGACTTATAAATTTACAAAGAGCAAGGAAAATGCATGTGAATCCAAACTGCAGATAGTGTTTCCTACTCTAGATTGACAGCCTAAGTTACTTCATCCACACAATTATTGCCGCAAAGTTCCAATCATTTTTCTTCTCCTGATCTGATGTTTAAATGTTGATTCCTTTTTTTCTTTTTGATAGCCATGGTATCCGAGCCAGCTAGCACGAACCTTGACTAATTTAACGGTGTACCTGCTACCTCCACCACCACAAGCACCGGGTGACTCTATTAAACAATGGTTGGACAGATGGGAAAGATCACCAAGTGTTTTTGTCTCCGCTGGAATTTAACCTGAGACTTCATGGTTCTCAAATCACTTCATTGGCCAAGCCACACCCTGGGTGCAATGATGGTTCCTTATTTTATTGACAATTTAAAGAAGCTACTAAAACTGATGCTATTTTGGCCCTTAAGTACATGAAGTATTTTTCAGTTTCTATTGCTGTGGATCTGATCCCATAAAATTGCTCCGTTCCTTGACTTGTCTCTCCATATTGTATTTTTCACTCCAAGATTTTTTGTGATATACCAAGAGTTTAAGTTCCAGTTAGTGACTCAGCTAGGAAGTGCAATAGTACAGAATGTAAATCTAATGTTGCAGAGACTATTAAATTAATTGAGGAAAGCAAGGCTCAAAGTATTATGGATCTAAAAAGCTATTCAGTCCATTAGACTGATCAGGAACTACTAAGTACTAACTAGGAAGTACGGAGCACTCAACTTTCAAGCTAATTAAACAATTTTTACCAGTTTCCTATTTTCCAATGTCCAGTTCCTTTAGATAGAGTATAAACCAATTTCATTTTCAGTAGTCAAACACCTTGTCAGTAGTGTAAGAATGTCGAATAGGATTCATCGATTCCACAATATCCTTTGAAGCAGAGCAGAAGCTAACTCTTTAAGCTACTTTCAGTTGAGGTACACTACCTTATCCAAGCTATTTTTACTCACCACATATTCTTTTATCCAGTCTCAAAAAGGCTGGACACACAAGGTATTAGAGATTTAGCCTTTTAGATCAGTGGAAATGCATCTGCCAATATGATGCCTATAGCTAGATTATGAGGCATGTACTTGACTAGAAGTTCAATTTCATCACTATACCAAGTACCAAACCGCTAGTTGAAGTCAAGATTAAGAGAAATGGCTGAGAGACAAAGTCTGCTTAAATGTTCAATCAAACAAGACATCTTTCACACTCAATACACTGGTGCACATTTGACAAGTAATGACATGTCATAAGAAGTAAAATTATAGGTACAGCGATCCTGCATCATTTTCTCTATAAAAACACTATTATATTAAGGACAGCTCACATTTGAAGCCTAAGGTTTTTTCTGGATAGAAAATCTACCACCTGCATTTCAAAGTGGCAAACCGACTGTCAATAAATTTTCAGTTAAGTTGAAGTTTCCCTAAATTGAATTCTTAATATATCTTAACTCCCACTAATGTGTAAGTTTAGACAGATAGATTAGCTCCTTCATCAAACTCTATCATATCAGTCCTTATTCAAATACTATAACAAATGGTCAGCCAATAGTTCAAAAATAATCAAGGGTGAGCACATTGTTTGGCAAATAGAGTCCTACTAATGTTTATTCTAATAACGGTAGAGGTATTCAAGTCAGCTTGTGCACACCTCGACTATTCTACAGATTGCAAACTACCTCTTAGAAACACAAAGGTACTAGATAAATCTGTCCACATATGCTTAGACATATTGGAGGAAATTATCTAGTTTTTTTCGTCAAACTAGTACGACCTAGTAGTTCTTCGCTAGAGAGGCCTAAATATTATACTCCACATAAAGGTATACACAAAGTAAAATTCCATCAAGACAAATTGCAGGAAACAAAACAAAAAAATCATACATTAGGATGGGAAATAAGGCAGTCAACAACAGAGGAAAGAGCTCGAGCAACAGGCAAAGCATCACCAGCATAGCCACCAATAGCTGCTCCAACACCAGTAGGCACTATCATCACACTTGTATAATCCCTCTTAAACTGCTCAAATAACCATCAAAACACACACAAACAACAATTAACTCAATTGGGTACTCATTAAATTTGATTTCTTGAAATCCCAACAAATAAAAATCAAGTCTTGGTGAATAAAAATTGTACCTTGTTATTTTGCAAGAACAAACTGGAACATGAAATTCTGAACTTGGAAGGTGAATATTGGGATTTTGGGAGAATATATTGATGACCCATTGAAGGTGAGTAAAGATTAAGGCCTAATGTAGCCATTGTTGCAGCTAATTTTACTAGAATAATTTCTCTGTTTGGCTTACAGTGGCATTTTTCTAGAAGTAAAGAATGGAATTTTGTTAAGAAAGAGGATAATGGTGATATGAGGTTTATGAAAATGGTATTTGTCAATTTCACCCATTGTAAAACTACAAGATGTCATTTTACTGTTTATAATTTTAGCTATTTGTCAATTTATTTTATTTTTTATGTTTTTACTTCTGTTTAGCTCGAGAAAAATGTTTATCAATTAATTTCAATCTATTCCTAACAAGTTATTAGATCGAAATAGTACATTATACATAAGTTTGCTTGTTGTAGAGAGATTTATATCAGATCTATTTCCATGTTTCGATCTTTTGATTTTTTGACCCTTTTTTGACAACTAGGACACACCCCATTTTCCTAAGACTCTTTCTTGCCAACTCGCTTGTGAGTTCCTCAGGCTTCAGGCTAGGATAGGAGTGTTCATCGATCGGTTTGGTTTATCGATTTTCGATTTTTAAATACGTTAAATCAATAACCAAATCAATAAGAGATTTTTATCGGTTTTCGATTTAAACAATTAGAAAATACTTATAAAATAAACATATGACTATTCTAATAAATTTGACGCGACAACACAATAATGTAATGAAAAAACTATACAAGTGTATCACAAAGAGAAATTAAAAAGAATAGGATTCTTACTTTAGATTTTGATGTTTTGTATAATGTGAAGTTGTGAACTAAAAGTCACTTTGAATGTGAGTTGAAGGCTAAATGATAAAGACAGTAACTAGTAAGGTATTGAGACTAATATATAATATTTATGTACAAATAAATGTAGTAAATTACTAGTGTTAATGGGTTATCGGTTTACTAAATAACCCAATATTAAAAATCAATACCGAATCGATAATCCAATAATTTTTTTTTATAAAACTATTAAAATATCGTTAATTCAATAACCCAATAACACTTTTTTCGATTTGATTTATAGGTCGATCCGGTTTTTTACCCCCTACTTCAGGCATGCCCTTACCCAATTCTTGGTAAAATTTGATTTTTTAATTTCTTGTAATATTGACCAAGTATATTTACATGCACGTTAAATTCTTTTGCAAGTGAATCATTACAATTTTTCATACCAATTACTAATGATTTTAGTACTTAGTCGTACATTATTTTGCAATCCAAATTATATTAGGACTATGATTTTCTCTTTCGCCGCCTAATAATTTTTTTATAAATAAATTAAAATACCCTTCCTTCCTCAATTCTCTCACGAAACCCTCTTCCCAAATCCCTAAAATAGCCCTCCGTCTCCGTCCTCGCCGGAAAATCCGTTCTCATTCCGGTATGTCGGTGATGATAAGGACAAGTTTGGGAGATGATTCGATAAACAACAGTGTGCTCTAGGTTTGTAATTTGAATTCGGTAACTGAAGACGAAGACCAATATACAATCTTCTCACGCTTTGGAACCGTGACATCTGCTGAAATTATTCGAGATCGCGAGACTGGGGATAGCCAATGTTATGGTTTCATTGAATTCGAGGACAATGAGGCCTGTGAGTTGGCATATTTTAACATGGATAATGCTCTAATTGATGATCGAAGGATACACGTTAGTTTCAGTCAGTGTCGCAAAGATATGTGGTGATTTATTTTCAGAAATTTGGTTTCTTATATCATTCTTTATTTAGGTAGAAAATCTCAATATTTACAATTCTATTAAAATTTTATTTTATAAAAATATATCTCTATAATTTCCGTGTATATCACATTAATTTAAAAAGTAATGACAATCACCAATTAGTTGATCATTGAGGTCGAATATATGAATCATCTCTGATCGTATTTCTATTTAGCCTCACTTTTTGCACTATACAAATAAATTAGTCCTTAGTCCTTATAATATGATGAAATGTGTATTTTATGATTTTCTCTATTCAAACAAATGATATAGCATAACCATTTGAAGAAACAAAGTAGTTGGTGTTATATTGTTGATTCTATTCATTCTAAGAGAATTTCGATCTATTCCTGCTTTGTGAGCTACGATTACACATATGACTTCTCAGTAGTTTGACACCTTCACATGCAAAATAAAGGAGAAATCGTACTTCAATATGATAGTGTTCAAATCAGCTTGCACACACCCGACATCCTTTATTGACTAGTTTTTTTCTTCTTTTTTGGGAGGGGACTTTGTATTAGTATTCCCCTTTTAGTATCCCCACACAAATTTTGCAAGAACGAATTTGAACATGAAATTCTGAAATTGGATGGTGAATATTGGGATTTTGGGAGAATACATTGATGACCCATTGAAGGTGAATAAAGATTGTGGCCTAAGGTTAATTCTTAAAATTAATAATAAGTTGAATTTGTAGTTTTTTTTTTGTATTAGTTTAAGACTTGTTTAGTAATTTTAATTTTAATTAGGAAAGTTTTTTTTCTACTTACGCCATAAAACAAAAGGTGTATGCCCAAACTGATGGGGTTTACACCTCATACATCGCCCTTGTGTGTTTTTAGAATACACCTAAGGCTCAGCCTGAGAGTCGCTCAAAAAACGTCTTTTAGAACTTATTTATAGACATGGGTGGTCCAAGGGAAAAATAAGAAGCTAGTAAAATGTTTGCTTTGAATCCCCAAAATACTGAGGCCCCAAAAAAATTTAATGATTAATTTTATCATTTTTTTTATTTAAAAAACTATTGAAGATTGTAAAAAAAAAATCAAAATTTATATACATACAAAAAAGGAAAAACTATCTATATTTTATAAAATATTTTAATACTTTGAATTAAATAATTCATAGATTCATATTAATAAATAAAGTTTTTACAATAACATCCAAGTTACACTTTGTTTGGTTTGGCAAACATCGACTCTAGGTGCATAATTATAAAACACGTATAATGATTGATCTCTACCAAGTTTCTTGGATCATTGACATTTACCTGAACTGGATTATTTAGAATCAAGGGTGGACCTATGTTGGGTCAAAAGGGTTCACCCACCTCGTAAAAAAAATTGCACGATATATATAAGTATATTTGGTTTGTCTTTTGAAAAATCACGTATAAATAATAAATTAACCCCATTTAAACGAATGATAGCCCTTGGTCCAATGGTAAAGCGGGTTCATTTATTAGTTGAAAGGTGCTATTGAAATCAGGTAACCCCTCGTTGTAACCTGATATTCACACGTGATTTACCTAATGGAATTTCAATTCAATTTGGCAACCTAGAACATACCCAAACGGTTTCAGCATGGGTTTAGTGACTAGGGATCAAAATATGGATCAAGATTATATCGTCTTCATACGGTTTTGGCACGGGTATAGTGACTAGGGATCAAAATATGGATCAATATTATATCGTTTTCATACTAAGCCATGGAAGTGCATCCCAACATGGACAGGAATTTGTATGTAATGATGCAGCAGAGGATAAAACATTGTATGGACGTTCGTACAATAGTCTTGAATAGGATAATTAAAAGATATCAATACTTTCTCTAATCTATATTAAGAAAATTGTTGGGATATTAGTACATTTCTTAAGAAAAACCTTCAAGGAAAAAAAAACTAAAGGTTACTTCCCATTATTACATTTTTTATTATTTTTAAATTATTTTCTTACAAAATATGAATAAAAAAGAAGTCCAGATTTTTTTCTCAAACTTTGAAAAATTTACTTAATTGGAATTATTAAAAGAGTCTTTAATAGTTCATTTAATGTGAACTAAGAGGAAGTAGTGTTTAATCAAACACGACATTTTTGTTTACTAAACAGAATTGACATAGACATAATAAAATCCCCTCACAACTTATAATTCTCAAAAATAGAAATTAGCAACGGACTAATTTTGCAGTTGAACAATAAATATCTATCTCTAATTCTATTTACCAACAAATCATTAAAAAAAAAAAAAATCAGCTACGAACAATTTAACGATGAAATTCATGACTAATTACTTGGCCCTTTTTTTGGTACATGCCAATCTTTGAGATAATTAGGAACATGAACACCCTTGATAAGAGTGGGTTCAATTTTCATTGCTTAAAATTCAATAATTACATTACATATATGCACCACTAATATATTTGATAATTATGAAAAGGAAAAATCCTTTTGGCCAGAAAATTTGGTCAGAATTTGGCCAAAATGGTATTTTACCTATGTTATTTTGAATATTTTTATCTTTTTAACTTTAATACCTTTTAATTAAAAAAATTGAAAAAAGATCAGTTTATTTTAAATTTAAAAAAATATTATAGATTTTTTAAATTTCTGGCCAAATTTTCTGTCTATTTAGCATTACCCGTTGTTGAAAAGTAGATATGAACATAATAACACGACCATAAAAGGTTGTGGTGAGATAGAAAACAAAACATTTCAGTCTTAATCAGATTTCTCAGATTCAAATTCTTAATATGAAAAATCTAATAAGAAACGCGTTAGTTATCCCTTTGATAGGCCTTCTATATGCATCGCGAATCTAGATTAATGAGTGATCTAATACGGACACAGAACATCGAATAAGAAAATGAAATGTACAAGGAATAAAGAAAAACTTACATGGCAATGGTAAACATGGCCAGGCTCTGCTGTTGCATCAAATGGATATATGATTCATTTGAATGAATGAAAGAAAATTTCACAAATATTTTTGTAACATGTCCAGGCATCATTTTGTACACATTTTTCCACCCTTTCTCATGAAGAACCACTTTAGTCCTTTTCCCATGTGAATACTTGTCAATTTTGCACTTAATTGAATCATTCAATTTCATCATACAAGCTTTTAACTCTTCAACATTCACCAATTCTATTTGTTCCAACACAACAAATAGACCTAAATGTATGTGCAATGGATGATTGTCCTCAGTTAAATTAATGATGTTCCAAATCTCACTAGTCCCTACTCTTGGCATCTCGATCACGGGTGCCTCAAACGATTTTTCATTGATATATAGATGAGTAGGGCGTATATGTTATCAGTTTCTGCGGAATATTCCCCGTTTGAACCTCGTCATCTGGGTTGATAATGAATTTCATGACGTTACTATTCTCTTTGTTGACGGATTGCCAGACAAATAAGGATATGTAGCATCATTGGCTGAAATCGCGGAGTTTGAGTTTGAGTTTGACTTTGACTTTGAAAAGTCAACAATCACATCTGCTATTTCGGATGGAGCTAATAGTAAGTCATGGAGCTCTACCGGACTTTCATGATAAGCTAAATCAGATGCCACGTGTATAAACTTCATGTTATTAGTGAAGAAAATTTTGAAAAACCTTGCATTACTCGGATTGATGATCTTAAATCGATACTTCTTTCGTTTCACATTCATGTAAGGCCAGGCTTTTCTATTGACTATAATCGCATCACCAAAATATTTTGGTTGCCACTGAGGATGTATAGAAGGATTGTTACCAGTAGAATTCATGTAATGATGTAATCGAACCGTCTGATCTAAAACCACGATAAAAAACAACCAACGGACGATCACACTCTTCACCATATACCAATCCTAATGGCCCCTCAACACTTGGTTGTTGTACAACATAGGCACCCATGAGACCTGCTAGAATGTTGATCCTAGTCAACCCCATCGCGTAATCGTGGTACCACATAGTACCAGGATGTTGATAATTATGATAATGATACTTTTTTAATGTCCATTTTGGTCCATGATGTTTGAAATTTTTAGTGAACCATGCCTCAAGAGTGTCCCAGGTAAACCGAAGATTTTGATTTAAAGTTACCAATGATGGTCACTCAATTATGCATTCGGTTATTCAATTTTTAATTTTAACTCAAAAGTCACTCAATTATTCGTTTTTTTATCAAAAAGTCACTCAACTATGAATTTTATCTGAAAAATCATTCAACTATTTGCTCTTCTCTTAGAAAGTCACTCAACTTATTAAATTGATATTTTAATTAAGATTTGTTGATAAAAAAAAAAATTTATTTAATGACCCAACCCACTAAAAATATATTAATATTAGCCCATTTTATTGACTCCCTTCTCCTTCTCCTGTGCGCCTATTTTTTGGTTCTCAATACAAAATTAAAGTATGAAAATCATCGGATATTTCAAACTTTCTAAGAGAAGAGTGCATATTTGAGTGAGCAAACGAGATATTAGCTCAATAATCTACTATACTTAAATCGGTTATTAAATTGCAATGTTATAAATTCATTGGTCGAGAAATTTGTGTAAAATCATGAAAGAGAGAATATAGAAGATCTCATATTTCTTAAATTAAGATTGTATAAAAGGAAATTAATTTGTACGTTTAATGGTTTTCTATTTTCTATAAGAAAAAATGGTATTACTACTACTTATATAATAAGGGTTAATTAAAATTTATAATAATTCATAAATAAATAAGGTAATATATTACCCTTTTATATAAGCCAACAAGGTAGAGGACCAACACATCATATATTGGTTGTACAATAAGCTTTATAAAGTGTACAATAAATTTGGGGTTATTTTATTGGACATTGATTTGATGCTCTTTTTCTGTCAACACGTGTACACTGATTATTTTTAAAGCAAATTATCAGTTTTGGACTACTTTTGTTTCTCCTACTCTGTTCTCCATTCTCTTTCTCCACTCAGAGCCAAGTTGGGTGATTTCTCAATTTCTTCTTCACTGATTTATTCTTTAGTCATGCTCTCTATTTTCTCTCTCCCGTGATATCTATATTCAACTACATTTAGTTCCTATGGATTTGTTGTTGTTTCAATTGCATAAATTAGGGTTTTGATTTTGGTCTAATATCCGTGAGAATCTTTTAGGAAGACAAAGATTATTGTGAAACAGAAATGAGAATCTAAAATGTCGTATTTTTATGAAATTTCCTGAGTATTTGAATCTTTTCTTAACTTATTTTTCACATGCATATCTTTATTGACTGTTTTTGTGTCAATTTTATAGTCGTCAATG
>JAJOOF010011716.1:0-17634 GCA_029582545.1 Solanum lignicaule
GTTCTAGTATGTTGTTCATGTTTTTATGTGTTGTTTGGAGTCTAAAATCAGTGGAGGTGACCCTAGTGTCTTAATAAATGTTTTTAGGGTCAAAACATCTGGGTATGACTCCCTGGGACCACCCTAAGGGTCCCCGAGGAGGACCCAAATCTTGGCCAGGCAGCTTGCAAATTGCACTTGGAGGGAATAGCTCTGTGTCGCGGACTAGCTCCCCCAAGGAGAAAAAAGTTAGTTCGCGACGCGGACATGTCGCAGACTCTTCTATCTCAAAATTTAATTTCCAGAAACTTGAGGGAACACCTCTGCGTCGCAGACTGGTTCCCCGACGAAATCTGTGAAAATAAAACTCAAGTTTGATTTGTTTAAAAGGTCCAACTATGTGAGGGGTGGTTTGGGTTCTTTGGGGAATTATTATAAATGGTTATTCTACCTATTTTAGGGTATTTAAGTTGGTTAAAACCCCAAAACATAGAATTAGACCCCATTCTTCAAATTGACCCTTCCCTCTCAAAAGAGATTCTCTCAAAAACCCCATTGAAGACCTTGATGAAGCTCAAGCTAGAAGATGGGTTTTCAAATGATTTCTTCTTCAATTTTATGGGTCTTCAATAATTAAGGTATGGTAATTCTTGATTCTTGAATAACCTCTCATTCAAGGAGTTCTATCAAATTTTCGGAAGTGATTCAAAGACCAAAATTCCCAACTTTCAATCTAAACATCGGTCCCTTGTCAAACGATTTTATAAATCATTCTATTGATGATTTAATGTGGAATTAAGATTTTTAAGACAATTTTCATAGGAATTCTTGAAGAACCCATGATCCCCAAATTCTCGAAAATTTGCCTATGATGTGGGTCTTTGTGAATATGATCTCTATTGGTGAAATTATGTTTAGATTAGATTGTATTGATGTTTCCTATGATTATATATACTTATTCATGTTGAATTGTTGGTATATTGATGAGTTGAGAATTATGGCCTTATGGGCAAAGTTATGGGTTGATCCCTTTGTTTAAAGAATTGTACTTAGATTATGTATATGTTATTGAATTACATTGTTGATTCCTATTTCTATCTATGTCAATTGATTATGAATTGTTGAGGATTGATCCATGGTGATCATGGCTTGGAGAATTGGTAAGTTGACCTAACTTCTAGTCTATAGTATGAGAATTGATGTTGTGTGGTTTGGTCCACTTATGGTGGCGGTGTTTACTTCTTGTATATCTATGCATGTTGAGATCATGTCCTTGAAGGCAATAGATGTGAAGTGAATTGATAATTATGAAGCATATGTTTATAAAGTTCTGATATGAAGGTTATGTATGAAATCCTCAATGCTAGTATGATGTTTAAAGTGTGTTGATGATGAGGAGAATAATGTGAATGATAATGTTAGGGATAAAGTGTAGTCTACATGATTGATTATGTTAAGTACTATTGTGGAATGACCCCTACCTATTTGACCCCTATATAAATGTGTGATCATATACATGTTAGGAGTACCTATTCAATGTTGAATGTGTCCTTGTCTCCTATGATGAAGTGTGGGTGTGTGGTCTAGAATCCCTAAAGGCTTTATATGTGAATTGCTCATGATTTGGGGACATTGTGAATGTGTTGTGATTCCTTGAGGGGAAGTGCACTCAATATCAATGTTGTTGATATTATGTCACTATGAGGCCCAATATGCACACAGCACACTCTACATGTATAGCTATGAATATGATGTGTTATGGTGTTTATTGAAAGGTTAACTCTTTTATCCTTACATCTTATTACGCATGCAAAGTGTATGATTAGCAAGGTATGAATATATGTTGTATAAAAGTATTTATGTGAAAGGCTTTCTCACATATGTACACACACATGAATGAATGAATAAGGTTTATGATAATCCATTGAAAGTGAGTTTCTTGAAAGGTTTCCTCAATTGTACTCTAAACTAGACTATGTTATGAATATGGTATGACTATGTGAAAGGTCATTCTCACATAATGTAGGTTCTATGATGAAAGGTCATTCTCATCTTTGAAACCTTTGAGCTATATGATATGAGGGATTAAGTCCCTGAAGCCTATTTTATGAACTAATGTTAAATAAAGGCTTAAAGATGTTTAAAAAGGGAGTTGGAGCTTAGCACCTAGTGAACATGAAAAATGAGAGTGGGGGCTTCACGTTTAGCAAGTCCAGCTTCCCACAAGAGAACCTTCACGTTTAGCAAGTCCGGGTTCCCAACATAGATGTTGTCTGATGAGATGGAAACCTCTAGGCTTAGTAAGTCAAAGCTTTCTAGTAGCAATCTCCTTGTTCCATAACTACGTGCCCCCGTAGGTCTTAGCTTAGTGGATCCACTAGATAGCTATTATGTGTGTAGGTCCTACCTTGGCAAGTAGTACCCTCTCTTTTCGGTGTGGGAGTAGAACACCGAATTGCATGTAGCTCACATGGTCTATGTCGGTAATGGCAATGTCTCCCGAAAGTTAAGAAATGAACGAAGATAAGATTATGAACTCTAGTCATGGTTTCTTGAAGAGTTACTTAGTGTAGGTAGGACTATGGACCCTAGTTATGCATTGCATGAGTGGACTTTAAGGGAGGTTATGATTAGGCTCTTTATGTAATGAAGCCTATGGTCTATGTATGTTAATATGAAAGAATGTGAAGGCTGACTTTACTTATGTCAAGATATGAAGTATGATTATGCATGTGAATTACACTTATGACTTCTTAATGGGTTTGCTTAGTATATGTGGGGGTATGGGACTCCATGTGTACATTGCACAAGTGAGCTTGTGAAAGGGTTGTGAGGGTGGCTTACCTATGATATGAATTAAATGGGTTAGGACTAATGATGTAGTAAAGGAATGAGTCCTTATATGATGTTATGAAGTATGTTGGTCTTATGTCTAAGGTTAAATAAAGATGTTATGACTTGTTGAATATGATGTGCCTAGTCTATGGTGTCTTCTTAGGAACACTTGGTGTGAGTAGTATTATGGGATTCTACTTGCACATTGCACTAGTGTGACTTGGGGGTTGTCTTAGGTGATGGTTCCTATGTGAAGACTATGCCTGATGGTGTGCTTATGACTCTATGAATATATGTGGTTGGATTGATGAAGGCTATATGTAAGTTCACTCTTGGTAACATTAAGGTGATACATTGCACCAAGTATTCCCTAAGGGTTGCTTGAGGAAAGGAATTAAGATAAATAGGAAGGTAATGTATTGTATGCATTGAATGTGCCTAAAATGTTATAAGAGGCTCTTTGTGCAATTATGAATGGTTTCCATGTGTATGATGATGTATGTGGTTTATTTTGTGCCGATTATACTGAATGTTCTTGAAGTTTCTCTAAAAAGGCATGAGGCATGGTTTCTAACTAAATTTCCCTTTTAAAAGCATGTTTTTCCATGGTTATCATACTTAGTGCATTCCTGTATTAACACCATTCTTCTTCATCTTTTTACGCCAAGTGTAGGTGGTGGTGGCTAAAGGGCCATTCCTAGAAGTGATGACTATGTGAAAGGTCATTTTCACATAATGTAGGTTCTATGATGAAAGGTCATTCTCATCTTAGAAATCTTTGAGCTATATGATATGAGGGATTAAGTCCCTAAAGCCTATTTTACGAACTAATGTTAAATAAAGGCTTGTTTAAAAAGGGGGTTGGAGCTTAGCATAGAGTGAACATGAAAAATGAGAGTGGGGGCTTCACATTTAGCAAGTCCAACTTCCCACAAGAGAACCTTCACGGTTAGCTAGTCCGGGTTCCCAACATAGATATTGTCTGATGAGATGGAAACCTCCATGCTTAGTAAGTCAAGACTTTCTAGTAGCAATCTCCTTGTTCCATAACTATGTGCCCCGTAGGTCTTAGCTTAGTGGATCCACTAGATAGCTATTATGTATGTAGGTCCTACCTTGGCAAGTAGTACCCTCTCTTTTCGGTGTGGGGGTAGAAAACCGGATCGCATGTAGCTCACATGGTCTATGTCGGTTATGGCAATGTCTCCCGAAATTTTAGAAATGAACTAAGATAAGAATATGAACTCTAGTCATGGTTTCTTGAAGAGTTACTTAGTGTAGGTAGGACTATGGACCCTACTTATGCATTGCACAAGTGGACTCTAATGGAGGTTATGATTAGGCTCTTTATGTAATGAAGACTATGGTCTATGTGTGTTAATATGAAAGCATGTGAAGGCTGACTATACTTACGTCAAGATATGAAGTATGATTATGCATGTTAATTACACTTATGACTTCTTAATGGGTTTGCTTAGTATATGTGGGGGTATGGGACTCCATGTGTACATTGCACAACTGAGCTTGTTAAGGGGTTGTGAGGGTGGTTTACCTATGATATGAATTAAATGGGTTCTGACTAATGATGTAGTAAAGGAATGAGTCCTTATATGATGTTATGAAGTATGTTGGTCTTATGTCTAATGTTAAATGAAGATGTTATGACTTGTTGAATCTGATGTGCCTAGTCTATGGTGGCTTCTTAGGAACACTTGGTGTGAGTAGTATTATGTGATTCTACTTGCACATTGCACTAGTGTGACTTGGGGGTTGTCTAAGGTGATGGTTCCTATGAGAAGACTATGTCGTATGGTGTGCTTATGACTCTATGAATTGGATTGATGAAGGCTATATGTAAGTTAACTCTTGGTAACTTTAAGGTGATACATTGCACCAAGTATTCCCTAAGGGTTGCTTGAGGAAAGGAATTAAGATAAAGAGGAAAGTAATGTATTGTATGCATTGAATGTGCCTAAAATGTTATAAGTGGCTCTATGTGCAAATATGAATGGTTTCCATGTGTATGATGATGTATGTGGTTTATATTGTGCCTATTGTACTAAATGCTCTTGAAGTTTCTTTAAAAAGACATGATGCATGGTTTCCAACTAAATGTCCCTTTTAAAAGCATGTTTTTGCATGGTTATCATACTTAGTGCGTTCTTGTACTAACACCATTCTTCTTCATCTTTTTACACCAAGTGTAGGTGGTGGTGGCTAAAGGGCCATTCCTAGAAGTGATGAGCTTGAATTACTATTCCCATGTTCGGGTGTGTCCTTAAAGATTCAAGGACCATTATGTTAAAGAGTTTCCTTAAGTTCAATGTACTAGATAGTAGTTTCTTTTGTATTGTAAGGGATATGTCCCTCTTGTGTTGTAGTCATGTTTTAAGATGACTACCTTGAGACGTAGTACTTCGATTTGTATTAATGGTTTAAATGAGGTGACATTTAAGTCTTGTGTTATACTATGAAAAAGTTTTAAATTTTACAACTTTTTTCTATGATAGATGCTATGACGAATGCTAAGGGTTGTATAAGACCTCTGAAAGGTCGAATACTCTAATAACGGCTAGGGGGTGCTCTCGGGTCGTTACATAGTATCAGAGCATAAGGTTATGACAATAGTCTTAGGATTCAACATCTCATGAGCCACGTCTAGTAGTGTCTTGTTCATCGGTGTTAGTCGCGACACATCTATGAGCAAGAGGCTATAGGATGATAGAAGTTTCACTTTCTTCCTTACTCTTGTGTCGTGTCGTATAGCTTAACTCCATATGATCTCTCTATCTTATTTTCCCTTGTCCGGTGGTCTTCTAGATGTGATTACTTGAAAGGGGTGATGTTGCAAGGATCGAGGGAAAAATGATGAGTTTTAATGCTTATTATGATGTGGTGACTATATAAGTGTATATGAAGGTAGATTTAGAAATCGTATAGTGATGCCAATCATGGCTATGTGTGACCTATGAGGTTGAAAGTATTACACTAAAAATGTTCTATGGTGGTATAGTTCTCATATGATAAGAGTCGTTATGGTAAGAATGAAATTCATTTTAGGATGATGAGTTGCTTAATGGTGATGGGTAATGATAGTAGAAAGTCATGGTGTAAATTTGAGGAGTTTTGAAGGAATATGGTAACTAGTGTGAGTTGAAAGTTGCTTTTTTTTTCTTATGAGTGATGCTTCATGGTTGTCCTTGTGTGAATCGGAGTCCTTGTGTAGGCTTGCCCTAAGAGCAGAAAAAAAGGGGATTTGTTCCATGAGTTGGGATAGTGTTTTGCTCTAAGGTTAACTTAGAGAGTTGCATGTACCCCTTAGTTCATGGGAAGGACAAGAGAATAGATGTTGACCAACTCTAAAGAGGATAGTTGTCTTGTAAGGTTGATCTTAACTATGGTCATTCAAAGAGGGTGTTTAGATAATACCTAGGCATGGTTGAGCGGAAAGTTCACCAAAGGTGATGATAAGGGTATGATGTGATAAAGAGTTGATTAAGCTTACCCCAAGTGGGGATAATGTGCCTAGATGGTAAGGTTTTGAGTGCCCTTAATATTTCTACATTGAACTTCCTTGAGTTCTCCATGTTGAGAACCACTTTGGGTGATAGATATGAAGTGGAGTGGTATAGATACTCATTCTTTTTTTGGATTCTTGAAATCCTCACCTAAGGGAGTACAGTGAAGATTTAGTGGAGAATGGTTCCTACCTTAGAGATGAAGGAGGTAATGATTAAAGGAGTTTACATAACTTGATCCCAAGAGGGGGACATTGTGCTTAATTGGTAAGTGATAGTTCTCTTGGTTATACTTGGTGTGACTAGTATTATGGGATTCTACTTGCACATTGCACTAGTGTGACTTGGGGGTTGTCTTAGGTGATGGTTCCTATGTGAAGACTATATATTATGGTGTGCTTATGACTCTATGAATATATGTGGTTAGATTGAAGAAGTCTTTATGTAAGTTCACCCTTGGTAAGATTAAGGTGATACATTGCACCAAGTATTCCCTAAGGGTTGCTTGAGGAAAGGAATTAAGATAAAGAGGAAGGTAATATATTGTATGCATTGAATGTGCCTAAAATGTTATAAGTGGCTCTATGTGCAATTATGAATGGTTTCCATGTGTATGATGATGTATGTGGTTTATATTGTGCCTATTGTACTGAATGTTCTTGAAGTTTCTCTAAACAGGCTTGATGCATGGTTTCCAACTAAATGTCCCTTTTAAAAGCATGTTTTTGCATGGTTATCATACTTAGTGCATTCATGTACTAACACCATTCTTCTTCATCTTTTTACACCAAGTGTAGGTGGTGGTGGCTAAAGGGCCATTCCTAGAAGTGATGAGCTTGGCTTACTATTCCCAAGTTCGGGTGTGTCCTTAAAGATTCAAGGACCTTTATGTTAAAGTGTTTCCGTAAGTTCAATGTACTAGATCGTAGTTTCTTTTGTATTATAAGGGATATGTCCATCTTGTGTTGTAGTCGTGTTTTAAGATGGCTACCTTGAGACGTAGTACTTCGATTTTGTATTAAAGGTTTAAATGAGGTGACATTTAAGTCTTATGTTTTACTATGAAAAAGTTTTAAATTTTCTGCTATCTTTTTATGATAAATGCTATGACGAATGCTAAGGGCTTGTATAAGACCCCCGAGAGGTCGAATACGCCGGTAACGGCTAGGGGGTTCTTTCGGGTCGTTACAAAAGTGAAGGTGATTGATTTTATCAACCTTCACTAACGGAGTATGACTGTGAGATAATAAGCTTTGAAGTTCACTCAATTGTCTAAATATGCTTCACCAATGGTTGCAGATTCATGGGCTAGGATAAGTAAGTTCGTTTTGACTGTGTCTGAAATGGTGTTCAAAGAGTGTCGTATTGCCATGCTCATTAATGACATGGACATTTCTTGTCTCATGGTTCATGCACAACAAATTGAAGAGGAGAAACATAAGGAAATATCAAGAGAGGTGAAGAGGGTTAAGACCGGTGATGGTAATTTCTCACATGCAAGGTCCGAGGGACATGGTCAACCTAGATTCCGACAAAGGTTTTCTGGAAATGGTTCCTCAAATGCTCCTCCTAAGTCCAACAAATATAGGGTGTCTATCCCTAAGCCTCAAGGAGGGAATGGTAGTTGATCTGCATTGCCTATGTCTACTTGTACTAGATTTGGAAGGAAGCACGAGGGTAAGTGCCTAGCCGGCATAGTTGGTTGCTTCTGTTGTGGTAAGAGTGGTCATAAAATGAGAGATTGTCCAATTCTTATGACTAAAGAAAGAGAGGGAAAGCAAGCTCCTCCTAATGGTTCGGGTTCAAATGCTCCTAAGAAAAACCAATTCTATGTACTCCAGACCCGTGGTGAGCAAGAGACTTCCCTAAATGTGGTTACCAGTTTGTTAAAATTCCTATACCTAGATTTTTTTACATTACATGATTCGGGTGCTACCTTATCTTTTATGACGCCATATGTGACTATGAGGTTTGATGTTCTTCCGGATGTGTTGTAGATCCTTTTTTAGTATGTACTCCTATTGGTGATTCTATTGTGGCTAAGAGTGTCTATAGAAAGTGCTCCATTTCCTTGTTCCATAGAGTTACTCTTGTTGACTTGGTAGAGCTTGATATGCTAGATTTCAATGTTATACTTTGGATGGATTGGCTGCATTCATGTTATGTGTCTATTGATTGTAGAACTCGTGTAGTCAAGTTTCAGTTTCCAAATGAGTGTGTCCTAGAATGGAAGGGGGGAAATTGTATGCCTAAGGGCCAGCTTGTCTCTTGTCTTAATGCAAGAAAGATGATTTCTAAGGGTTGCATTTACCATCTAGTTAGGGTGAGGGATGTAGATTCCGAAACCCCTACTCTCGTGTCGGTCTCCATTGTTAATGAGTTTTTCAAAGTGTTCCTAGATGATCTACCCGGTATTCCTCCCGAGAGTAAAATATAATTCGGTATTGACCTTCTCCCAGATATGCAACCTATTTTAATTCCTCCTTACCGTATGGCTCTGACAGAATTAAAGGAGTTAAAAAACTTGTTGGATAGGGGTTTCACCCAATCAAGTCCCTCTCCATGGGGTGCTCCAGTTTTGTTTGTTAGAAAGAAAGATGGCTCTCTTCAGTTTTGTATTGATTATCGTTAGTTGAAAAAGGTGACCATTAAGAATAAGTATCCTCTTCCAAGGATAGGTGATTTGTTTGACCAACTTCAAAGGGCAAGTCATTTCTATAAGTGTAATGACTCAGAAAATAATAGGTTAAACTGGAGCCTAAACGTGAGGGTTATCGTCAAGAGTTAAGGGAAAGGGCTAAGGGTTTTGGGTGAAGGCCATGGTGAAGGGCAAAGGCTTCCTAAAAACTAGGCCTAGCCACTGGCTGCCATGACCACGAGGGTCTTCACGACTCGTGGTGGTCACCATGAGTCGTAGTGCCACCCGTGGTTGGCAAGGCAGTGTGCCCTAGATTGGTACCCAGCCAAGGCTCCTCTTCACGAGCCACTTCACGGCTCGTGGTCATGAACACGGGCCATTGGGAAGGCTCGCAGGTTTGCCTTAGCTTTGTGGGAGTTGAGTTAAGTTGAGGAGGCTACTACCTAAAAGACCATGTGTACCACCACGAGCCGTGGTCCTCTAACGGTCCTTATAAGTGGTCGTTAATATCACTTGGTTGCATGGGGGGCAAGGCTTCAAAACAAAGCTACTGCCTCCATGACCACGACTATCTCCTCAACTCGTGGTCTTGACCACGAATCATGGGAGGTCTCGTGGTCTTGCCTTAGGCCCTTGAGGGATTGGCAAGGTAGAGAGGTTCACTGGTCAAGGGACCACAGGCACAACCACGAGCTGTGGTGCCCCTCACGATCCATCAAAGTGAGCGTGGTCCCTGATGGGGCTGCCTTAGTTGAGGGGTTTTAAGTAATTTCATTTTTATTAATTAATGTGTGGGGTTGTTTTTAATTGTTTTATATCACTAGTATGTATAGTTTTAAGTCTTAAAACAAGTCATTTACTCCTTATTTATCCAAAACCCAAATCAAATCAAAAGAGTTCTTCCCTCTAAATATTTCTCTATCTAGAAGTTCCCAAAGAAGAAGAAGTGGGAGCTAGGGTTTTGGATTCAAGGTGTTCTTCCTCAAATTTCTTGGGGATTCAAAGCAAGGTATGGTGATCCTTCATCTAGGGGTAGCCTTCACCCCTAGAGTCCATTCGAAAGTAGTTTTCAAGTTTCTCAAAACCTAGGCTCTTACTCTAACTCATGTGTTCCTTCCTTAAACGTTTTCAAAGGTTATTTAATGACGAATTATGATTGAATTAGTGTTTAATTGATTATTTATGATGAAAATACTCTAAGTACCCATGAATTCTCTCAATTCCTAAATTGTGCCTTTATGAAGTTGGTTTGTTCATTATGAAAGCATGTGAATGGAATATGTCTAAATTGCTTTAGTATATTGAATTGTATCATTACGCATGCCTTAATTGTAGTAAATTGTTGGTGTGTTGGTGATTTGAGATTCATGCCCTTGAAGGGCATAGTATGAGGAATTTAGTATTATCATGAATGTGAAGCTAATGAAGTTAAAGTGATCATGTATTGAATGTAATTGTGTTATTATTGAAAGGCTAATTCTCAATTTAACACTTATGAATGTTGATGATGGAATGTGAAGGGTTCTTCATGATAATGTATATCTTGAATTGGTAGGCTTATGCATCATTTTCTTGTATAAATGAATGTATTGTTGATTGTTGAATCAAGGATCGGTAGGCTAATGGCATCCTTCCACACATGTTAATAATGAACCTTAGGATCGGTTGGCTTATGCCACCCTTCCATTAATGGTGTTAATGTACTTTGGGATCGGTAGGCTTATGGCGCCTTTCATGAAGATTCAATGAGCTTTCCTAATGTACCTTGAATCGGTAGGTTTATGACGCCCTTTCATGCATTAATGAATGTAGTTTGGGTCGGTAGGCCAATGGAACCCTCTCATGTGTAATAATGTTAAAGTAATGAAATACTCTATGGGAACGGAGGCTAAGCACCGAGTGGATTTGGTTAGATGGAGACTCTCCCGATGTTTAGGCCGGGTTTCAATGATCATCTTCCTTATCTTACAAACTATGTGCCCATATAGGTCTATCTAGTGGATCCACCTAAGCTAAATGTACCTAGTTCTACCTTAGGCAAGTAGGACACCTCTTTTCTGTATGGGGGTAGAACACCGGATTCCATGTAGCTCTCATGGTCTATGTCAAGTAATTCTTATTCCCATCATGTGAGATGTGCAGTATGGTTTCTTGAGGAGTTCTATCAAGTGTGGGTAGTAGTATGGGATGACATCCATGCATTGCACGAGTAGGCTTCAAGAGGGTCATAGTGAGTTCTCTAATGTCTTAATGACTAATGTATGAAAGTGCTCTTAATGAAGCAAATGAAGAATGTTGACTCTTAAATGTCTAATGTGATGATGCATGCTATACTTGGGTTGTATTATGAGTTATTTTACCTTGACATGACTTATGAAATGTTTATGTCTCTTATGTATGAGTATTGTGTAAAGGTGGAAAGGATGAATGCTAAGTTCACTTTTCGTGGCCTTTATGTGATACCTAGTGTGGATTGTGGTATGGGACAGTATTCATACATTGCACAAGATATGGCTTGGGGTTACTTGAGGTGGAAGCTTAATGTAATGAAATCTCTTACATGTCGATTATGTTAAATGTGATGTTATGACTTGTCTGATGATTATACTTGTATTTTATTTCTCTTAAACTGTTGTACATGATATTTCTAACATTGACATAATGCATGGTTTCCAACCAAAATGTCCCTTTTAAATCCTGTTACTGCATGGTCATCATACATAGTACATTTTTGTGTGCCAACCCATATTTCTCTTATTTTACTACAAGTGTAGGTTCCGGCAAGTGAGTTGCTATCTCTCTAGTTCAATGGCTTGAATTGAGATTCTCCAAGACTAAGTGGTATGTCTTCATAGATCGAGAAAAAGTACTTGATTTTTCATTTCTTTCATGTAATAGACATTGTTAGACTTTTCGATTGTAAAGGGTCGTGACCCTACTTTTGTTTTGGATATTGGTTTTAGATGGCCATGTGAGACAATAGACTTCTGTTGTGTTTTTAAATGAAGTTTTGATTTCATGGATTTAAATAAGTTTTAATTATGCACTATTTCTATATATCAAATGTTATGAATGCTATGAGGCTTGTATGAGGCTCTTCGGAGTCTTGTACGTCGTGTCACATCTAAGGGGTAGCCCCAGGTCGTGAAAATAAGATTTTCGGTTGGGTTGTAACCAATTGAGGGTGAAAATGATGATATTGTGAAAATGGCTTTTCGAACTCGGTATGGTCATTATGAGTTTTTTGGTAATGTCGTTTGGGTTGACTAATGCTCCGGCGGCGTTCATGGACTTGATGAATAGGGTGTTTAAACAATACCTTAACATGTTTCTATTGTGTTCATCCATGATATATTGATCAGTTTGAAAAGTTAGAATGAGCATATTGATCATTTGAGAATCGTGTTTTAAATTATTAAGGACCGACAACTCTTTGCAAAGTTTAGCAAATGTGAATTTTTGCTAAGATCCGTAGCTTTCCTTGGTCTTATTGTTTCAAGCAAGGGTATCAAGGTAGATCCTAGGAAGACGGATGCGGTCATGAGATGCCCTAGAAATCTTACTCCTTTGGATATTAGAAGATTCTTAGGTTTGGTTGGTTACTATCGAAGGTTTGTTGAGAGATTCTCTTCCATTGCCTCTTGTTTGATGACTTTGACTCAATAGAAGGCTAAGTTCGTATGGTCCAAATTATGTGAAAAGAATTTTCAAGACTTTAAAGATAGACTTACTTCCTCCGGTGTTGACTTTATCGGAAGGGACATATGATTTAGTAGTTTATTGCGATGCTTCAAGAATTGGACTAGGGTGTGTGCTTATGGAAAATGGGAAAGTTATTGCCTATGCCTGAAGGTAGCTTAAGATTCATGAGAAGAATTATCCTACTTACGACCTTGAAATAGCGGCGGTCGTTTTTTCCTTAAATAGTTGGAAACATTATTTGGATGGAGTTCATGAAGATATTTTTACTGACCAGAGGAGTTTGCAAAATTTGTTTAATCAAAAAGATCTAAATTTTCACCAAAGAAGATGGCTTGAGTTATTGAAAAATTATGACATGAGTGTTCTTTATCACCCCAATAAAGCTAATGTGGTAGCAGATGCTCTTCGTCTGTTATCTGTGGAAAGTGTTGCCCATATTGAAGAAGAAAAGAAAGAGTTGGTTCGAGAGGTTAATAGATTTTCTCGACTGGGTGTTCAATAATTGGACTCCACCAAGGGTTGTGTCATGGTTCACAATGGTTTCGAATCGCCTTTAGTGGCGGATGTGAAAGCCAGGCAAGGTCTTGATCCAATTTTGGTAGAATTAAAAGAGGCGGTGCTTAAGAAATCCGTTTAGGCTTTGCCCCAAGGGGGATATGGTGTACTTATATATCAAGGTCAGTTGTGTGTTCCAAATGTTGATGATTTGAGGGAACTGATCTTGTCAGATGCTCATGGTTCGCGGTATTCCAATCACCCGGGAGCTACCAAGATGTACCGTGATTTACGGGAGGTCTATTGGTGGAATGGGATGAAGAAGGATATTGCAGAATTTGTGACTAAGTGTCCTAAATTTCCACAAGTGAAAGTTGAGCACCAGGTAATTTATCCCAAAACATTAGTATTCCTACTTGGAAGTGGGAGGATTTAAATATAGATTTTATTGTTGGTTTGCCTCACACCCGGCGACAACATGATTCAATTTGGGTAATAGTAGATCGAATGAACAAATCGGCTCATTTCTTTCCCATTAAGGTTTCTTGTACGGCAGAGGACTATGCCAAGTTATACTTGAGAGAAATGGTAAAGTTGCATGGATTGCCTCTTTCCATTATTTCTGATCGTGGTCCCCAATTAACTTTTTAGTTTTGGAAGTCCTTCCAAAAGGGTCTTGGCACGATGATTAATCATAACACGACTTTTAATCCACAAACCGATGACCAAGCAGAGTGAACAATTCAAATTTTGGTTGATGAAATTGATAAATTCTTTAAGGTTGCTTTGAGAGTAAAGTGTTGATGTTGTTGTTGTTGTTGTGAATACCACTCAAAACATAATTTTGAAAGGGTTTTCTCACAAAAGTATTCATAAGGTTGAAAGGTTTTCTCACCTAAGTTGAACCAAGATTAAGGAGCTATTGTGAATGAACTCTAGTTTCGTTGGCTACTTAATATTTCCTTTCCATGGATAAAAAGACAAGTTAAGATTAATGATTATTCTGTGTTATTTATTCTTAGTACCGAGTGGAGAAGCGGTGATTATTGATTTCCTATAACTACGTGCCACCATAGGTTTGTTTTAGATAGGCATTAGCATGTCGATCCAATTTATTTCAAATTTATGGATCTTACCTTGGCATGTAAGGACATCTCTTTTTAGTGTGGGATAGACACCAAACTTTATGTTATAGGTCACATGATCTATGGTAGTTAAAGGCAAACTTCCCTCAATAATGAACTAAGCTTACTGTCTTATGTATCTTAGAAGTGCTTAATAAGATGTAGCTTGGATTGACCATGATTATGACTTATGTTTTCTAATATGTTATTTTATGATTTAGCTTGATCATGGCATGCCATATAAAGTCCTTCTAACATGATTTCATAACTCCTATGCATTACTATCATACTTGGTACATTCCATGTACATGCATACTTGTGCCTACATTGATTTACTAATGTAGATTCTAAAGCTCCTATTCCCCATACTCGTGGCTAGTTCATTCGTTTGAGCTTTAAAGCTTGGTGAGTCCTCATGTTCCTAGGGACAAGATGCATTTATCGCGTTCATGTCATTGTTGTTTTCAAACTTTGTAAATAATATATAAGTTACGTCCCAATCACTTTCTTTATGATGTAATAGATGGATTTGAGTCTTATGTTTAGACTTTCGCTTTTGTCAACCTCTTTTATACCAAATGCTACTTTAAACTCTTTACTTCTACTATCTTATATGATGTATGCTAAGAAACTTGTTTAGGGCCTCTCAGAGTTCTATACGCCATGTTACGCTCAGGATCTACTTTGGGTCATGGCAGGCTCCAAAACTCCAGGCAATCATTACTCAACTTTTGACAATGATTGAGGCCATGGAACAGACACCAACACTAGCACCAACGCTAGTACCAGCACCTCAACCAGTATTAGGTCAGTAGGATTAGCCTGCAACACAATAACCTAGAGACTATGTACCACCTAGGGGTGTTCAGCCCGTGATTACTGTCAGATTTATGTTTCTAGAGGAGTAGAGGATGCTTAGAGTGTTCTTGAGGCTTTCACCTTTGAGGTTTTCTAGGGCTCTAGGTTAGGATGTCCATGAGTTTCTGAATACATGTCGTGAGCAGCTGCATTCCTTGGGTTTTGTGGAGTTAAGAGGAGCTGAATTCACTGCGTGTCAGCTTGATGGTCTAGTCAAACAATGGTGGCGTACATTTATTCAGACTAGTCTAGCTGTCTCCTCCGATAACCTAGACTAAGTTTTCTGAGGCCTTCTTTGCAAGGTTCATTCCTTGTAGCATTAGAGATCACTTACATGATAAATTCTCCAAGTTGGAGCAGGGCGCCATGATTGTGTCAGAGTATAAGGCGATGTTTCATGATTTCTCTCACCATGCCACCATGATTCTACCTACAGAGGAAGAGATGATTTGGTGTTTTGTTCATGCATTCCGACTACAACTACGGATTGAGGATGAGTCTATGGTCTCAGCGAGTAGCTCCTTTCTAGACGTTGTTTATCATGCCCAAACTATTGAGCAGCTCCGCCGTGAGGTCTAAGGGGGCAGCGACAAGAGAGCTAGATATGAGGGTAGTTATAGTGGGTCCCATACTAGGCTTAGAGATTCACATGATAGAACAGGATAGCGGTTTCAGTAAGGTCAACCTAGTTAACATATTTAGTCCTTAATGCAGAGTTCAAAAAGTGATCTGTTTAGTCGGAGCGAGGGTGGCTCTAGGTAGATTCATGGGTCCCAGACTAGTAATTCAGGTCGTTGTTGCCATTCTTGTGGGAGCGGATCATTTTTTGGTCTTATGACTATGGTGAGTTCGATCACTGGCCAAAGATCTCCCTTACTTAACCATATTGCTCCAGTCCCATAGCCAACTCTATTAGCTGCACTAGCACCACCTCCATTTAGAAGTCAAAGTCAGAATCAGGATTGTCGCAGTACACAATAGGGTATTCAGGATGGTCCCCAGAGAGGTAGCTTAGGTGGTCGGATTGATGGATAGTATAGAGGCAGATATGGACATTTTTATGCAACTCCAGTGAGGGCTCAGGCTGAGGCATCAGATTATGTAATCACAAGTATGATTCTTTTACGCCATCAGGTCACCTCAACTTTATTTGACCCTAGTTCTACATATTTTTTTTGTCTGTATATTATGCTTCTTTTTTGGAATGAGTACGGATCATATGGTAACACCATTGCGTGCATTGACCGTCGTGGGTGAGTCTTTAGTACTGGATTAGGTGTTTTGATCTTGCTTAGTTAATATCCAGGGGCGTGACACCCAGGCTGCCCTAATGTTGTTAGATATGCTTCATTTTGATTTGAATGTGGGATTGACTTGTTATCTTTCTACCGTGCAGTTTTCGACTTCTTGTCTAAGACCATTACCTTATCCATGCCTAGTGGTCCCATGGTGGTGTGGCAGGTCTCCGCTAGAAGTTCACCAGTTGGAGAAATCTATTATGTTCAGGCTAGAAGACTAATGACTAGTTGAGTGCATTCCAGTTTTTCGTGATTTTGCAGATGTGTTTCCTACCAACAGACATGGCCTACCCTCGTTGTGTGATGTTAACTTCTCTATAGAGATTGAGTTTGGTACTTGACTTATATGCATTCTACCATACCAGATAGCTTCTCTCGAGCTTAGTGTATATTTCAAGACCTCTTGGGTAAGTGGTTCATCAGTTCTACTGTGTCGCCTTGGGATACTTCTTGTAACACCCCGTATTCGGAACAGACAAAAATGCATATTTTGAGAAGTTGCAGGTGCAACTTACGGTCACCATCCACGGACCATAGGTCGGACCATGGCCCGTGCTGGTGGTCCGTGGTTCACCACTGCAACCCCTCCCCAAACCAGCTCAGAAAATTGGCTAAGTTCCGACTCACGGACAGACCCACGGTCCGTAGATCAGACCACGGTCCGTGGTCTGTGTCTGTGGATTGAGACTTCCTTTACCCAGCCTCTAACACAGACTACGGTCGACCAGCACGGACCATCATTTGATCCACGGTCCGTAGGTCTGACTGTAGGTGAGGGTAGTAGCCATTTAGATGAAAATTGTGATTAGGTCAACTTCAGATGGTCATAACTTTTAGTAAAAAAATAATTGTGTGTCTCATGACCTATGATATGATAGATAATTGAATTATCTTTCCAACGCCACCGAGTTCGCTTAAATCCGACATCCGAGTAAAAATTTATGCTCGTTTTAGAGAAGCCCTGTCGGGCAGCTCGACCTACGGATCCAATCAACGGACCGTCGATTGATCTACGGCCCGTCAATCCAAACTGTCGATCAGTTCGACAGCAGTTAATTCAGGGGTCTTTTGGTCTTTTCCTATTTCGTTTAACCCCTAAGATACGTCGTTTAAACCCTAAATCATGAGATTTTAATTAGTTTAAGCCTAGAAACATAACTAGAACTTACCTAAGTCAAATCATTAAT
>JAJOOF010011717.1:0-24721 GCA_029582545.1 Solanum lignicaule
GGAAAGATCGTTCCAAGGGCTTTCCAAACATAACTGGAACTACTCCTGGATCATCCTGAGCTAGGAGTTATGACCGATCAAAGTTGGCCAAAAACTCACTGATTTCCACACTTGGCCGAATTTCCAGATTCTGAATTTTTTTTCAAAAATGATTACTTCCAATTTCAAGCTTCTTCATATTCATTTTAAATTGTCGGATGTTACACTTAACTTCTTGACAATTAGGACACTTAGCCACAAAATTTGCTATGTGTCTCTTCATGCCGTTCCAACAAAAGACTTCCCGCAGATCCCGATACATCTTAGTGGCACCTAGAGGAATAGAATATCTTGAATTATGGGGTTCTTTAAGGATATGCTGCCTCAACTCACCCACATTAGGAACACATAAGCGACCCAGATAACGAAGCACACCATTTCCCTCTTGGGAGAAAACCTCTACTTTCTGTTGATGAACTGCACCTTTCAACTAAAGTAATATAGGATCACTATCCTATTTTTCCTTAACCTCCACTACTAATGAAGATTCAGATCTATTCTGAACTATCACACCACCATCTAACATGTCCGTAAGACTAGCTCCTAAGCGAGCAAGCCAGTGAACATCTTTTCCTAAATCTTTATTTTCTTCCTCAACATGTGCTACACTACCCATAAATAGTTTGTTGAGAACATCAACCACTACATTGGCCTTACCAAGATGGTAAAGAATATTCATATCATAGTCCTTTAGGAATTCAAGACATCTCCTTTGAAGAAGATTCAACTCTTTGTGGGTGAACACATACTAAATGATCTTATGATCTGTGAGCACATCTACGTGAACACCATACAAGTAATGTCTCCAAATCTTTAGGGAAAATACTACAACTACAAGCTCGAGGTCATGTGTAGGTAGTTCTTCTCATGGACCTTAAGTTGTCTAGAAGCATAAGCTATGACCTTACCTCGCTGTATCAACACACAACCTAGACCGACCTTGGATGCATCAGAATAAATCACATAACCATCTCAACCATATGGTAGAGCCAAGACCAGAGCTATAGTCAACCTAGTCTTCAGTTCTGAGAAATTTTTTGCACACTTATCTGACCATTGAAATTTGACCTTCTTCTTAGTCAACTTGGTAAAATGGGAAGCTATGGATGAAAATCCTTCAACAAATCTCCTGTAATAACTGGACAAATAAAATAAACTCATGATATCTGTTAGAGAGGTAGATCTGGGTCAGTGCTGTACTGCCTCAATTTTCTATGAATCCACTTGGATCCCTTCGCTGGATACCACATGACCAAGGAAAGCGACCGAATGTAAATAGAATTCACATTTGCTGAAATTAGCGAATAACTGGCGATCTTTGAGAGTTTGCAGAACAACTCTTAGATGAGTCGCATGCTTCTCCTTATTCCGAGAATATATGCGGATATCATCAATAAAGACAATAACGAACAAATTGAAATATTGTTTGAACACCCTGTTCATTAAGTCCATGAAAGTTGCAGAAAATTTTTTTTGTCCAAAAGACATAACTACAAATTCATAGTGACCATACCGAGTCCTGAAGGCTGTTTTTGGAATATCACTATCTCTGATTCTTAGCTGATGATCTACAGATCTGAGGTCTATCTTTAAAAAATAACTAGCACCCTAAAGTTGGTGGAACAAGTCATCAATCCTGGGGATAGTATACTTATTATTGATTGTGACTTTGTTCTGCTAACTATATTCAATGCACATCCTGAGAGAACCGTCTTTCTTTTTCCCGAACAACACTGGTTCACCCCATAGGGAAATACTAGGTCTGATGAAGCCCTTATCTAAAAGGTCTTTTAACAGTTCTTTCCATTCCTTTAGATCAGTTGGAGCAATTTTGTATGGAGGAATCAAAATGGACTGGGTATCTGGAAGTAGAACTATTCCAAAGTCAATTTCCCTTTAGGGAGGAACTCTAGGAAGATCTTCTAGAAACACTTCTGGAAACTTATTTACTACTGGAACTGACTCAAGAGTTGGGGTTCCGGAGTTTGAATCCTTAACCTGAACAAGATGATAGACATACCATTTAGAGATCATTTTTCTGGGCTTAAGGTAAGAGATAAATCGACCTAGAGGCAATGAGCTACTACCCTTCCATTCTAAGTCTCGCTCATTTGGAAACTAAAACTGAACGATCCTAGGTCTACAATCGATTGAGGCATAATATGAATGTAACCAATCCATGCCTAGAATTATATCAAATTCTACCATTTCAAACTTTACAAGATCTGCTAAGGTGACTTTCTGAGAGACTGTGACAGGGTAATTTTTTGGACCCGTCTAGCTATAACTAGGTCACCAATTGCAGTAGAGACTAAGAAGGGTTCTGAAAGAATTTCTAGATTGACACCAAAGTTTACTACTATATAGGGAGTTACAAAGGAAATAGTAACCATTGTATTTAACAATGCATAAACATCTAAATGAAAGACTCGTAAGTACCAGTGACCACATCAGGAGAATCTACCTGGTCCTGGTGAGCCTAGAGAGCATACAACCTGTTCTGGCGCTGACCACCACCTGTACGAGATGAAGCACCCTGCTAGTGCTGCTGGAACTATTGAGCCCTCTTATTATAACCTCCTTGCCCCTGCTTGGCAGAAGGGCAATCCTTCAACCTATGGCCAAACTACCACACCCAAAGCACCATTCGTTTCCCGCAAGACACTTGCCTGGATGGTTCTTGCCACACTTTCGACAAGTTGGGAAAGTCCTATTACCTAAATTACTTTCCTGAGACTTAGAGACTGATGCCCTACCTTTCTGATCTTGTTGAAACCTTAGGGATGGATTACTAGTTGATGAAGGTGTTGGGGCTGTAGACCTCTGCTGGATCTGTGAGAGATTTCCACCACTTGATTTCAGCTGGGAGTATTCATAATTCCCTATTCTAGCCTTCTTGGTTTCCTTAGACATTTCCGTAAGCTCATCTCCCTGAACCTTCTGAGCATGAGTCATACGCCTAGAGATATTCATCTCCTCTAACAACATAGCATTCCTGCACTCTGTCTTCATCAAGTCGGATACCCCAAACATAAACTTACACATCTGTGCCCTTGGATCGGTGACCATATGTGGAGCATAACTTGAGAGTTGGGTGAACTTAAGTCCGTACTCTTGGACTGACATGGTACCTTGCCTCAAATTCATGAACTCTTGAGATTTAGCCTCTCTCAATTCTCTCGGGAAGAACCTGTCCAGAAAAGCTCTAGTAAAGCATTCCCAAGTCATAGGAGTTGCATCTGCACCCCTGTTTTCACTAAATTAAGTGAACCATATGTGAGCCACATCCTAAAGCTGGTAGGATGGAAACTCTACCATATCATTACCAGTCACTTGCATCACTACAAAGATTTTTTTAACCTCATCAATGAAGTTCTATGGGCCCTCATCAACCTTCGACCCTAGAAACTTGAGCGAATTCATTCGAAAGAAATATCAAACTCTAGCTGCCACTAATCCACCACAAGTATTACTAGTAACTAGGACCCGCTGATTGTTCTGGTTAGCTACACACTAAGCAAAAAGTTGGTTCACATTCCCAAATTCTGCATTCATAACCTAATGGTCCGAGACTGGAGGGACTGCTTTAGTATTGCATGGATTAGCTCTACGAGAAGGCAAGATCTGAAACGCATAACGATGAATTAGAAAGGAGATCCTACCCACGCACGATAAGAATAGAAAGAAAGTGAAGGTTTTCTTAAAACACTTCGTAGCCTCCCTCTCAATAGATGTGGTGCACTTCACACCAATGAAAATGACTCTAGTCAGTGAATCTTTCAGACATCCTAGGACTCTTGAACGTAATGCTCTGATACCAAGTTTGTCACACTCCGAATCTACCCCCTTGATGTAACACGGGACCTAGGATCACGACTGACCCCAAGCTAACCTTGTATCTGACATATATCAAGCATACTAGTAATAACTGAATAAGAGATACTATGCAGAAGCTTAAATAAGGTATAACTAAAAGATGGGGAATACCCAATACTTATCTGAATATATATAAAACTACTAAGAGTTCAACGATACTGAACAATCACTCAAATCTATATCTGAAAAACCTCAACAGACTAGAGTTACTGGGAAATGCCCCCAACTAACTCTAGCAAAACTAAAAACTGAAATAAAAGACCGAATATGAAAGACACGTCTATTGCCCTCGAAGTACAATTTCGGGGCTGGAACTAAGGAAAAGCTGTTGCGTGTTCTTGAGAGGTTTGGTGATTTTTTCCGCTTCTTTTTGCTCCAAGTTTGGATGAATTTTGGGGAATGAGTGTTCTGGGTAAGTCTGACTAAGTTATGAGGCTTAGATTGAGTAAAACAACATAGTTTAGGCATTAAAAAACGTAGTTTAAGTCCCCAACTCATAGGAAAAAGACCTAAATGACCCTAACTTAAAAGATGAGGAAGGCCATCCATGGAGGGACCTACGGACCGTCGTTTGACCTACCAACCTTAGGTAGGGGTCGTCGATAAAGTCTATCGGACAGGGCTTCACTAAAACGAGCATAACATTTTTCTCAAAGTTGGGATTTTAGCAAACTCGGCGGGGTTGGAAAGAAGATTCAATTATCTATCATTTGGTATGTCATGGGGCACCAAATTTATTTTGTGCTAAATGTTATGACCGTTTGAAGTTGACCCAACAAAAATTTCCCTCTAACTGGCTGCTGACCCTCACCTACGGTCCAACCATAGAGTTAAACTGGTCGATCGTGGGTGGGATCAGAGACTATAAAGATTTGGGCCTTAACGACGGAACCCGACCTACGGTTCGTGGGTGGTTTCGTCGGTACTGGCACCAGTTTTATGAAAACTCGGATTTTTTTTCATTTTGAGATATGATATGTGACAAATTCCATAAAATAAGCATCACTAACTTCAAACTATAATTTATTTCCACCTCGATGCTCATTAACATTTAAAATTTAGCGTCTAGCGCAAAACCTACATTACAACAAAACTTCACATATTATTCTTGCTTATGATCTATTAGATAAATAAATAAATTGAGAAACACTAGTTCTCACACCCCGAGCCTACACCCTTGACGTAGCCAGTGATGAGCTGGGATTTTGACTCATTTTGGTCTCAGTATTCAATGAATTAGTGTCCTCAATGCCTATTTTATGTTCATAACTGATGTTAAACTATTAATTTGTAGCAATGAAGGGAAAAGAGCAAGGAAAGGACATAACGATGCAAAAAGTAGTGAAAATGCTAAAAAAGTCAAAGGAAAGTAACGCTGGTACTCGCCGAAGCCATTCAGTAACTCGCCGAGTTGACCTTCAGCTCACCCAAAATTCTAGAGTTGCCTGCCCTTGGACGAAACCAACTTGGAGAGCAATCTGATGGTTCTGCGGTGTGCCGAATATATCGGCGAACCAATTTCAAACCCCAAGAGTTACACAACAATTTCTCCGAAAAAAATAACGCCAAAAAGGCAAATAGAGGAGCACTCGATGCTTTGCCGTTTGGTTTGGCGAGCCCGACTTATTTCACCGAGTGAACTCCGTGCTGAAAGTCTGGGAACATATAAATGCAATTTTGAAAAGAAGAAAAAGAGTTCCCACATTATGCATTTTTGGGGTTTTGATCTTTAACATTCGAAAGCATTGTTTTTATATTTTTTGGTAGATTCTTAGGGTTTGTGAGATTTTTAGTTTCAATTTGAGCATCTGGAGACTTGTGGGTTGTTGCGCAATCAAATGGAAAATTTCGTTGGTAACGATTTCTTGTTCTTTATTTTGCTTAGCAAAAATCCCCATTCTTGGGGTGTGATTGTGTAATTGATGCATTAATTAGCTAATGGGTGTTGTTATTTACTAATTGTATTGTTGATTTGAAGTGGGTTCAATTAATAGTTTGTGTTTTAATTGAGAAATTGTAGTTGCAAATGCAATTCTAGCTTAGTACTCTATGCTTGCTTGAGAAAGAAGTGTTAGACTTAAATTCTTAGTCGATGATTGTGTTGTTAAGGATTTTTCTTGAGGAAGTGGGTTTGAATGAAATCTTACAAATCTAGCTTGAAAAAGTAGATTGATTAAGGTAATGAGTTTTTATCTATGGTGTACTTGTTGAGGTCTGAACTCACTCACTTGATTCGTAATAGTTGATTGAGAAATGGCTATTGCACCCATAGCCTAGCCTACCTACTGAGATTCAACGACCTTTAGTAAATAATAATCACGCATTTCACGAAATTGACATTCAATTTATCACACTCACAAGAAACCCTCTCTAGTTGTTTACCCCTGATTTTAGTAGTCGTAATTTGGTTACCCAAATCACCACATTTGACATTAATTGTCAAAACCTTTTCATTTACTTTATTGTTGCAAAAATGTCTACATCTACAAACGATTAGAACACCATTAATCGTATCTCTCCCTATGGGATCGACCCCAACTCTTTGTTGCATTTATACTTGTTAGCGACCGCATCATGTTAGAATCAAATGAAGTTTAGTTGTGCGTTATAAAAAAATGGCGCCGCTGCCGACAAGTGGTGTTTATAATTCTTTTATTGAAGTTTAGTCTTGAAATAATTTTGTTGTGATTCATGATATAGCCTTAGAACACATTCATTAGTCATTTATGGAAAGAATGCCATTGGCCTATCGATTCATATTCATTAAGTCTAGACACATTCATTACACAAGAAGAGGTTGCCAAATCCTACCAATTCAAGATTCAACAGTACATTTAAGAAACCATTGACATTGTATCATCATCATTCGTGAGTGTTAATTCAGAATAAGCTTTCAATAATAACACAATTACATTCTAAACATGATCATAATACATTTATTGTAACTACATGCATATACTTCACATCATAATCATACATATATCCTTCATACTTTGCCCTTCAAGTATATGAATCAATCTAAGCCCAAACATCTAGAATACTACATTAGATAAGGGAAATATCATTATTCAATAACTAATTCAATATAGACATAAACAATTCAACATGATCCCATTATCAATTAACCTAAATCACAAACTTCCAATTTAGTATTTTGGGAAAACATAGATTCATAGGGAAAAAATCATTATAATTCATCATTAATTCAAAAATTCATTCATAATTCATCACACATAAACCTTTGAAAACGTTTTGGAATTGAACCCATGCTTAGATTGAAACCCTAGCTTTCTGAGGGATTTTTGAAACTTGAAATCATCTTTTGATAGGGCTCCTTGAATGAAAATTAATCAAGGAGGAAGACTACCATACCTCTATGGAAGAAACTCCACGAAAATTGGGTGACAAAAGTGAAATCTTGACCTTGAAACCTTGCCTCCTTCTTCTGCAATGGTGGTTTTTAGAGAGAGGATTATTTGGAGAGGGTTGTTTCTCATTTTGAGTGTTTTGGAATAATGAGTTGAAAAAGGAGTTTATTACTTTTAAAAGCTTTATATGACTCTAATAAATCAATAATAACTGTCCCCAACCCATTACTAATTAATTAGGATCTTATCAATCTACCCTTACCTTTGGCCGAAATTGGACAGCTTTATAGTGATGACCTATGAAACCCCACCCACGGACCGTGGGTGGGTCCACGAGCAGTGCTGGCTATCCGTGGTTTGGGTCAGCAATTTTCCATCTGGACCTTGACATATGGAGTAACCCCACGAGGTGGATGGACCTACGGGGCGTAGGTCCCATTCGTATCCCACAACTTTTTGGCAACATTGGCAGATTTGGGGAGCTTTGAGGATTAGGCTTTAGGGTCTCCCTCAAGGACCCTTATTGGTTGGTCCTTGGGGGGTCATACCTTGAAGTTTTACCCTGAAACCACTCAACCTAAGCTCGGGACATTATTTTACAACTTCAAACCCCATACCAAACTCAAAAACAAACTCGTCAGGCTCTAGTTTCACCTACTAGTTTACCGGGTTGTTACAACCTCATGACCACATCCTAAACTTTGTGGATGTGTGTAGACCATTTTGTTTCAAGAGCATCACTTAGGAGTTGGTCCGAGTTCGTTTGTTTCCCTTTAATCTAATGGGAGAGGCAACAAAGTGGTTGACTGATTTATCAAGGGAATCAATCACTTCTTGGCAGGAGCTTACTAATGCATTTTATGTAAGGTTTTTCCATCACACGAAAATGTTGAAGTTGAGGGATAATATTCAGAACTTCAAGAGAGTTGATGGCGAGCCTATTCAGGAGACATTGTTGAGGTTCAAAAAGTTGCTGATCTAATGTCCAACTCATGGACTAACGAACGATGTGTTGTTACAATATTTTTACCACAACATCGAATGAGTTAACAAAGGTGTGGAAGACCAGCTCATTCGATGAGGAATCATGAAAAAACCATTTGATATAGCATCTACCCTGCTTGATAAGTTGACAAAAATAAATCGTACTTGGTATACTAGAGAAGATCAGGTGTCTCCTTTGAACTTTGGGATGACCAAGGAAGAAATGGAAAAGAACCCAGAGCGATACTAGGAAGTTCATTTGGAAATATATCTAGAAACTCATTAACTACCAGAATAGACTGAGAGTCGGTGGTGCTGCATCTATATTATGAATGCGAACAAGATGATAAATACAACCCTCAGTAATCATCCTCCTTGCCTTAAGATAGGAAATAAACCTACCTTTCAGCGTTGTTGTATCGCCTTTCTATTCCAGAACTGCCTCTCCTGGAAAGTGCAATCTAACAATCTTCATCCGGCACTCAACATTAGCATAACTAGATGCTAACCAGTCCATACCCATAATGACGTCAAAATGAACCATCTCTAATTCTACCAGGTCTAGAGACGTCTGACAGTCGATAATTTCTTCCGTGCAACCTCGGTAGAATCTCCTGGAAATAATAGACTCACCAACTGGTGTAGATACAATAAAGGGTCTATCTAATGACTCTTCTACTAAACATAACTTTCCCGCTATAAATGGAATAACATAAGATAGAGTAGATCCAGGATCTATCAAAGCATAAACACAATGGGAGCAAACAATCAATGTACCTGTCACAACATCTAGTAATGACTCTGAGTCATGTCGGCCGGCTAGTGAATATGTACAGTTTTGGAAACTACCAGAACTAGATGCTCCCTCTCGGCCTCCACCTCTACCTCTTCCTACTAAAGTCTGGGTCTACGCCCTGTAGACTGTGCGGTAAGTAGGAACCTACTACTGACCTGGTCAACTGACCTATACCACCCTGACCTATGGTCGGGTAGCTTCTCCACCCGTGCCGCTACTTTTCACAAGAATAACAACCTGTGGAACCCTATCTCCACCTCCTGAAATACATCTTACCGCAAGTAGCGCAACGTGGCGGTGCTATCCTAGCCTGACCTGCTGCTGAGAGCCTGATACTCGTGAACCCTCACCTAGGCCTGACTGGCCCTGACAATCAAATTTACTACCCTAAAACTGCTGTGGTGGAGGTCTAGGTGGCCTACTAGAATATCGAGGTCTGGGACCATCCTGAAAATCTCCCAGTGAACCAGCAAGCCTAGCCCTCTTCTGTCTCTCTCTCGATCCTCTCACTCGTATACGGTAGATGTTGGCAATCCTCTGTGCCCTTTGGAAAGGCCTAAATCCGCGAGATATCCATATTATCATTTAGCGCAGCGGTAGAACAAGCCTTGATATAGTCTGAGTCAAGCCCTCCCACATATCTACGCACCCTATCATGCATCGTATCAACAAATGCTGGTGCATATCTAGCCAATGAATCAAATCTTAGTCCGTACTCTCGGACACTTATGCCACGCTGTCGGAGGTTCAGAAACTGGTCCACCCGGTCATCCCTAATCTCTCGAGGCAAATAGTGATCTATGAAAGCTTCTGTAAAGCTATCCCAAGTGGGTAGAGATGTTTCTTTTCCCCTAGATCTCTCCCAACTTTCATACCACAATACTGCAACATCACGCAATCGAAATGCTGCTAACTCAACTGACTTAGTCGCTGAGGCATGCATGACTCTAAAGATCCTATGAAGTTGATCAACAAAGTGTTGAGGGTCTGCTCTAAGATCTGTCCCTGTAAACTGTGGAGGATTCAAGTCAAGAAATTCATGAACTCTTGAATTTCCGGGTCATTCAGAAGGTCCGGCAACATCTGGCGTAACTAGCTGGCGCTGTGCAGCTACTAACTATGCTTACATACTGCTCTCTTGAAATACTGGCCATATGGAATAGGAGGAAGTAGAGGTGGTACTGCTAGTGGAGCCGGGGTTCCTGTAGTCCTTTGAGGCTCTTGAAGCAGTGGAGAAGATAAAGGAGGCTGAGAAGATGTCTCCCCCTGGGTCTCAAAATGGGCTGCCTCCACTTGAGGTACCTTGCTAGTACCCTCGCCTGCAGTTGTATCTAGTCCCTAGCTAGTTGTGGTCTGTCTGGTGTCAGCCATCTCTATCTGCATACAAATATCAATTACAAGCCAGAAACCTTAACCCTTAAGACAAGGTTCTATAACACGAGGTGAGCAAAAGAAGCATAGTCATTCTAACATGTTCGGTAGCTTCTTGTTTATCGAATGTGGTGCAGAACACATATATAAACAAGACTCTACTAGACACGGCTTGCAGACTCCTTAGGATACGATGTTGTTGTGGTACCAAGTTTGTCACACCCTAGATTCAAGGGGTGCAACTGGCTCCTAATGCCAAAACTCAGGCTCGAGTCGACCCTGCTGAACCATTTGCTACTAGCGCATGGCAGCCACACGGAGTCAAGAAATCAAACAAGTATATCTCGACTTAAAATTAAGACCTTGGCTGGCAAGGCCCTTATAAACAGATCCGTAAAACAAATAGCTACTCCCAAGAGTTCATATAAAGAAATAGCCAGCTAGCACAGAAGTCCTGATTGGGCCGTCGAGGCCACCATGATCTCTATACCGAAACTAAAAGCAGGTATATCAAGACAATGCATCGCACAACTAACAAGCTTCAGCAAACCAAAAAACTAGGCCAGCATGGCCATAACATAGTTATAAACCCTACACACTAGTCTGCAAGCCTCTAAGAGTAGTAAAGATTGGCGGGACAGGGCCCCAGCCTACCCATGAAAATATATACAACAAAAGCTAACAAACCTTCCAACTATGGCAGCTCCGGAGGAAAGGGGCTAGCCAACCGGATAGAAGGCAATCCTGCTACTGAGGAAGTCTACTGGGTCGTCTGTCGAGACCTGCATGCATGAATGCAGCGCCCCCAGGCAATGGGGCATCAGTACAAAATAATTTACAGAGTATGAAAGACAATAGTCTATGAGCAGGTATCATAATATACTGGAATAATTTTGGTAAATAAATCAAGAATAAGATAAGGATACTGACCTGTTCCTAAATCTAAACTTATCAAAAATAATAAAACAACAACCTAACCAAAGCCCCCATAAGCTCGGCCGGTACAAACAACACATAACATCACCTACCCAGGCCCCCATAAGGCCAGAAGGTGCTAATCAGTCTATATATCCCTATCAGTAGTCCCTTATCCCCGTAGGCAGTCACATAGCCCTCTTAGGCAATAGTATATCCCCGTAGGCAGTACATAGCTCTCTTAGGCATCAATATAGCATATAAGTAACTCATAGCCCTCTTAGGCAACAACATGTCCCCGTAGGCAACTCATTGCCCTTTGAGGCGTCAATATAGCCTTGTAGGCAACTCATATCCTTTCTAGGCGTCAATATAGCCATGTCGGCAGAAAATACCCCTTCTAGGCATATATCACATTCTTGCAGCTAACCACAATAGCCCAAATGGCAACAATAACAATCCAACAGCTAAAAGCGAACAATTTAGTTATAGGCAACCTATACAAATAGCCTCTAAGTCATGTCCAACATAGGGACACTACTTGTGAATAAGAATCCCAATAAGAGAGGATTATATCCACTCGAGCAGCCAACAATCAACAATAATGGCTACAAGTATAACAACAATAACAACTCAATTACATTGCTCCTAAGCTTTAAGGAAACATGTCATAAGAAGAGAATAGCCTTAAGATACCTTTTTCGCTGAATTCACGTGGCCTAACGAGTTTTACTCATAACTCCCTCGATACTACAACAAGGTAGGACCATAATCAACACACAAAAATAAAAGATACCATGACAATACGATAAAAGATATGTATTTCCATCACAAATTGCTATTTGCTGCTTATAAAAGCTAGAGTCGATGAAAGAAGGGTCTTACCTCGTTCTGAAGTTCGTAATACGCCTCAAAACCTTCAAATATATCCAAAGCCTTGATGTCCCAACACTAAAGTGTGATATGCTACAAAATCAATAAAACAAATTATACCACGATGATGAGCCCAGCGCGTAGAAAATTTTTTGTCAAGGACTTAAGTCGAGAAAATCTATACTTTAGTTTATCCTAGAAATGGGTTTCTCTAATTTTTCTGGTTCTTAGCTAAAAAATGAAGAAAAGGTTCGAAGAAGAAGATATATGTAAATTTCCACCGACCTAAGGCCCCACCTCACGTGCCTGCTTGCGCAGTCCCACGAAAATACAAATATCTCTCTACTCTAAAGTCGTATGAACAAATGGTTTGATGCGTTGGAAACTGGACTCGTAGACCTTCAATTTGATAGGTTGTACGACCCATAAATTTTTATAGGTTGGGAGAAAACCTCTAAGACATTTGACTCAAATTTCAGAGAAATCTTTAAAAAGGAAATTACGATAACTTCCGCTAACTTTTATTTTGCCACTTACCTAACTTCAAAACTTGAGATGCAACACTTGAACACTTAAAATAGGACATACCACATCATTCCTAATATATTACCCACCCTTCTTGTCTTTCCATGGAGATACGAGTAATTTTAGACGTTTCGAAAAGTTGGGGTGTTACATAAACCCATACCAAGGCTAACAAGAAAATAACATAGAACTTAACAAGACATTCACAACCATAAGGAACTATCAACATATCGGTGCTTTCATCTTAAAGAGCTCCTTTGTCATCTCTAACCCAAAGTACATAGAAACAATTACTCTTTGGAGCATTAAGATCTGGGCCATCAAGAAAAGCTTGTTTGGCCTCTCGTCCTTTGGTCGTGAGTGTAGGCAAATTTCTCACTTGATGATCACTTTTTCCACAACCAAAACACATATTTGTACGGGCTAGGCACTTCCCATGATGCTTCTTCCCACAAGTGGTGCAAGTAGGTTTAGGATATGGAGACCCACCACTTTTCTCTTGGTTAATCCTAAGAGTTCTTGAAGAATCTTGGTTAAAATCTCTCTTTTTGAACCTTGGTTGACCTTGCTCATCGGACCTAGTTCTCTTCATCTCCCTATTCTTTTTCTTAATTTTGAACTGCTATATTTGTTGAGAAAACATCATAAGCCTAGAGATATTCATGTCATCATGGAGAATTGCCGTACGTCAATCTTCCTCAACTAAGTCAGACACACCCGTCACATATCTACTCATCTCATCCCTCATGTTAGACACCAAAGAAGATGAATACTTAGACAATAGGGTAAATTTGAAGGAATACTCTTGCACACTCATGTTACCTTGTCTAAGGTTGATAAACTCCTCGACCTTAGGTTCCCTCCTCTCACGGGGGAAGAACTTACCAAGGAAAGCTTCCTTGAACACTTACCAATCTATAGGCCTCGCTCCTACCGGCCTATTACTCTTCCATTGAGTGAACCAAACTTGGGAAACATCCTTCAATTGATAAGTGGCTAATTACGGTTTTTCTATAGAAGTCACCCCCATAGCATTCACTACCTTATACACCTCATCCACAAACTCTTAGGGATCCTCTCCTACCTTGGAACCAAGAAATACCGGAGGGTTCATCCTCATAAAATCTCTCATCATAGAAGCCATAATACTCACAATAGGGTTCATATGAGTCTCAACACCCTTAGTAGATTGGGCTGTCATGGATTGGGCTTGAGTAGTTACTACTTGAGCCATCATTAAAAGAGCCGACCTAACTTCCTCATTGGAGATGGCCGGGGGATCCACCGGAGCTTGATTATCTTGAGCAATTTGATTACCTTGAAGACCTTGGGAAGGAATTCCCTCATTCAAAATCTCCTCTTCCATCCATCTTGCATTCACCCTTCTTGTATTCATATCCTATAAACACAAGAGAAGGGTTAGGAAAAGGACTTTTATAGAGCTAAACTCTAAGGGACGACATTAAGATTAATGAAAGAAGTGAAGTTTACTAACGTCTTATAGCCTCTCATTAATAAATATTTCGCTATTCACACTCATGAAAAAGACTCTACTCGATGTGCTTGTGAGACATCAATCCTATAAACCATCCCAAAATCTTGTGCTCTTATACCATGTTTGTCACGACCCGATCCTACACCCCAGACATGACACGGTGTACAAGACTCTGAAAAGTCTCATACAAGCCTCATAGCATGTCATCACATAAGATAATAGAAATAGTACAAAATTTAAACTCTTTTAATCCATACAATCAAAAAAATCATTTAAAACAACGGAAGTCTACTAGTCTCACAGGGCCATCTAAAAATATCTTTGAATCAAAAGTAGGGTCACAACCCTTTACAATGGAAGTCTAAAAAATGTCTAGTACAATGAAGAAAAGAAACATTAATAAAGCACTTGTCCTCGAATCCATGAGGACATGCCACTAGCCTTGGAGGAACTCAATCCAAGCCCTTAAACTAGAGAGAATCAACTCAAATGCCGGAACCTACACTTTGTATAAAAATATAATAAATATGGGTTAGCACATTTAATGTACTAAGTATGATAGCCATGCAAAAATCATGATTTAAAAGGACATTTTATTTGAAAATCATGCTAAATGCCAATTTTTAGAAATGTCATGAACATAAGTATAAGAGGCACAATATACAAGCATAATCATCATGCAAGTCATTTCATCACATTAGAACATTCACCTCAAGCAACCCTAAGCTATACTTGTGCAATGTGAGAATATAATCCATACTACTATTCCTACTAAGTACCACTTTGAGGTCACCTTTGATGAACGTACCATTCTTCCTTTTCATCTTTAGACAATACCCACACATAAAGAACATAAACATTTCATAAGCCATGCCAATGAAACTAACTCATCATACAATCCAAGTAAGCATGCATCATTACATTAAGCATTTAAATCAACATTCTTCGTTAGCTTTATTTTGAGCACATTCTTTCATTAGACATTAAGAAATTAGAGAATCACACAATAGCCTCTCAAAACCTACTCGTGAAATGCATGGATGGCATCCCATACTTCCATCCACACTTCATAGAACCTGTTAAGTAACTATAGCACGTATCTCACATGATGGGAATAAGCGTTTAACCGACATAGACCACGTGAGATTTACATGGAATCTGGTGTCATAACCCCACACCGTAAAGAGGTCGTCTACTTGCCTAAGGTAGGACCAGTAGCATTTTGGCTTAGGTGGATCCACTAACTAATAACCTATATGGGCACATAGTTATGGGATAGGAAGATGTTCATTGGAACCCTAACCTAACGTGTGGAGAGTTTCAATCTTACCATATCCACTCGGTGCTTAGCCTCCATTCCCATAGAGTAGTTCTTTTTCATTAACATTATTATACTTGAGAGGAATGCCATAGGCCAGTCAACCCAAGGTACATTATTGCACACATGAAGGAGTGCCATTGGCCTATCGATTCAAGGTACATCATTAGTATAGCTCATTGAATCTTTAAGAAAGGAATGAAATTGGCCTATCGATTCAATATTCACCATTTCATTAGATCCTTGACTCTTTAGGAAAGTAATGCCATAAGCCTATTGATTCAAGAGTCATCATTACATTAGTTCATTGGCTCATTATGAAAGGAATACTATAAGCCTATTGATTCAAGACATAGCCTTAGAACATATTCATTAGTCATTTATGGAAGGAATGCCATTGGCCTATCGATTCATATTCAATAAGTCAAGACACATTTATTAGACAAGAAGAGGATGTCAAAGCCTACCAATTCAAGATACAACATTACATTTAAGAAACCATTGACATTCTATCATCATCATTCATGAGTGTTAATTGAGAATAAGCTTTCAATAATAACACAATTACATTCTAAACTTGATCATAATACTTTCATTGTAACTACATGCATATACTTCACATCATAATCATACATATATCCTTCATACTTTGCCCTTCAAGTATATGAATCAATCTAGGACCAAACATTTACAATACTACATTAGATAAGGGAAATATTATGATTCAATAACTAATTCTATATAGACATAAACAATTCAACATGATCCCTTTATCAATCAACCCAAATCACAAACTTCCAATTTAGTATTTTGGGAAAACATGGGTCCATCGGAAAAAATTCATCATAATTCATCATTAATTCAACAATTCATTCATAATTCATCACGTATAAACCTTTGAAAATGTTTTGGAATTGAACCCATGCTTAGATTGAAACCTTATCCTTTTGAGGGAATTTTGAAACTTGAAATCATCTTTTGATAGGGCTCCTTGAATGAAACTTAATCAAGTATGAAGACTACCATACTTCTATGGAAGAAACTCCACGAAAGCTGGGTGACAAAAGTGAAATCTTGACCTTGAAACCTTGCCTCCTTCTTCTCCAATGGTGGTTTCTAGAGAGAGGATTATTTGGAGAGGGTAGTTTTTAATTTTGAGTATTTTGGAATAATGAGTTGAAAAAGGAGTTTAATACTTTTAAAAGCCTTAAACAACTCTAGTAAATTAATAATAACCATCCCCAACCCATAACTAATTATTAGGATTTTACCAACCTACCCTTACCTTTGGTCCAAATTGGACAACTTTATAATGATGACCTACAAAACCCCACCTATGGACCGTGGGTGGGTCCACGAGCAATGCCGGCTATCCATGGTTTGGGTCAGCAACTTGCCATCTTGGACCTTGACCTACGGAGTAACCCCACGAGGTGTGGATGGACCTACGAGGCGTAGGTCCCATCCGTATCCCCCAACTTTTTGGCAACATTGGTAGATTTGGTGAGCTTTGGGTGTTAGGCTTTAGGGTCCCCCTCAAGGACCCTTGGCTGGTCCTTGGGGGGTCATACCTTGACGTTTAACCCCTAAATCCCTCAACCAAAGCTCGGGACATCATTTTACAACTTCAAACCCCATACCAAACTCAAAAACAAACTCGTTAGGCTCTAGTTTAACCTACTAGTTTTCTGGGTCGTTACAACCCTCATGACCACATCCTAAACATTGTGGATGGTGTGGGCCATTTTCTTTCAAGAGCATCACTTAGGATTTGGTCCAAGTTCATTTGTTTCCCTTTCATATAATGAGAGAGGCAACAAAGTGGTAGACTGATTTATCAAGGGAATCAATAACTTCTTGGCAGGAGCTCACTGATGCATTTTATGTAAGGTTTTTCCATCACACAAAAATGTTGAAGTTGAGGTATAATATTCAGAACTTCAAGAGAGTTGATGGCGAGCCTTTTCAAGAGATATGGTTGAGGTTCCAGAAGTTGCTGATCTAATGTCCAACTCACAGACTATAGAACGATGTGTTGTTACAATATTTTTACCAGAGCATCGAATGAGTTATCAAAGTTATGGAAGACCAGCTCATTCGAGGAGGAATCATGAAACAACCCTTTGATATAGCATCTACCCTGGTTGATAAGATGACAAAAATCAATCGTGCTTGGTATACTAGAGAAGATCATGTGTCTCCTTTGAACTTTGGGATGACCAAGGAAGAAATGGAAAAGAACCAAGAGTGAGATGAAAACATGGCCAAAATGATGACCCAAATGGACCTATTGACGAAACATGTCATGGGAAGTTGTACCAAGGCTATGAATGCAGTTCGAATTAGTGCAGTGAATCATGAGGAAGCACACTTTGAGTCCATGAAAATGAAGAAGGGCATTTCTTGGTATATCAGGCATGGGGTTCTTTTCTGAACTATCTAAGGACGGGCGGGAATCAAGGTTGGAACAGGGATAGCGATGATAGTTGGAGAGACCGTGATAGGGAACGGCGTGACCATGGTATAAATTGGAGGGAGCGGGATGGCGACAAAGAATGATATGTGCCTCTTCATGAGCATCAAAAGCTGAAAATGCCAAGGGCTGATCCTGAAAATTTCTGCACTGAAGATATGCTTGCGAGTATTTCCAACAAAGTGAAAGGATCGGGCAAGTTTCTAAAGGAATTGAAAGATGACATCTCTTCTCTGAACCAAACAGTTACTTCACACTCGGTGTCTATTAAGCAACAAGAAACACAGATGGGTCAAATCTCAACTCATTTGAATCCAAGATCAAAATGAGGTTTACCGAGTGATAACATGTTTAACTAAAAGAATGAAACTTGAAAGTGTGTCTTCTTCCTGCCACGATGTTAAATAAGGCACTTCTAAGGAGCCAACCCAAGTTTTAGTTTTTTGTTTTTGTTATTTGAATAATGCATGTTAGATGTGCAGGTCAAAAAATTTGACTTTGGAGAGAAATAGTTAATTGGGAGAGCTCAGGACCCATTCTGTTAATCGCCTAGTGGGTCAGCAAAGCTCAATGTGGATTGCCTCTTTGACCAACAAAAGGGCTAGAGTTCTGGTAACTTCGGTGGGCCACGAGCCAATCGGCGCATCACCGAATGGTTTAGCGACATAAGTGGCCATCGCCAATCGAGGCGCGAAATAATGAGTCAAAAGGCTTCCAACTGTTTTAATTTAATAACTCCTTGTTATTTTTCATTTTTCGACTCTTGCACTATCTCTCCTTCATAGTAGATCATATTTCTTAATAAATTCTTGTGTGGGTATCGTTGCATAGTTGGAAATCATTGTTTGGCTTGCTTACTCCTTTGCCTGCGTTGTTTATTTATTTGCTTCGTTCTGAGGTTGGTATCCTTAACTTGCTTTAATTTCTTGCTATTTGTTAAGCATGTGCGTATAAGTGATGGATCTACTATTTGTCCTTGTATTATTAATTGATTAGTTGATTATTTTTGTGTAAATCGCGTATGCTAGATGATTGGCTTGTTTAAATTATTATTTCAGGTCTAAATTGTTTGATCGATAGTTATGCATATTGGGTTTAGTGTGGGTGAAGTCTTAGTAACCCAAATTGCACCGAAAAACATCATTTTCCCAATAAGAGATTGGGTGACATCATTCTTAAGGGAAAATACGTTGATTGGTCAACTTTAAACAATTTTGGGGGAAGTCTGAGTACCGTGTGGTTGATAATGATATGGGTTAGGCTTTAATTCAATAGAATAGGGATTTGATTTGGTTGTCGTTGGCTGTATGTTGAAAATTGTGGGTCGGGGTAAGAAATTGGCGTGAGAGGCTAGTCGGTGAGCTTAGTCGAGCTCACTGACTGACTTGGGTGTTCGTCAACTGATAACTTATCTAACCCTTTTGCCCTGAAATTTTTCTGTAGGATTCTATAACATTCAGCGATACTCTTGAGCTAGCTGAGTTTTCTCAATGACTCGCCGAATGACCCGTTTTAGTGCTTGTTGGAAGCCCTACTTATAGGAAATCTTTTTGTGAAATTCGGTGAGCTACTTTTAGCTTGCAGATCTTGTCCAAAGTCTCGCCAATTGACCCCAAACCTCACCAAATTTTGTTGACCTCCTACCATTTGGATTATGTGACTTTTGGCAAGCCCTCTAAGGCTCGCCAAATGAGCTCAACGACTCATCGAGCACTAACCCTTTGAAACCGCGTTTGTTCAATTTGTGTTGTCTTGCAGATATAGCTAGGTCCAAGGTACCTAGAAGAAATTAACCACCTAGAAAGAGAGCACGAGGGGTGGTCTTTTATGAGGAGGCTACTTCTCCACGAGTAACACGACCCAAACCTCATCCGACAGCGGGAAGGGGACAGATAAAGGAAAAGGCCTTGCAGATCCGAGTCTGATTGATTCGAGTTTCGACTACATCGATATTTACTCCACCTACCTCACTACTTTTGAGTCTGACCGTGAGGAAAATTTTGGGTCTAGATCGCCGGCCTATGAGTCTGAGGCAGATGATGATCAAACCCTTCAGTGGAGACCAACTCATTTGCCCTCCAAAGCGATGCATGATCCATCAAAACTCCTGGTACTCCCGAATCCTCATCCTCTTCAACCACATGCAATTGAGAAGGCACCACAAGTGCCCCCAGTATAGGAATCTTCACCTCGTTCGATGAACAGATTAAAGGCTGTAAGGTTGCGAACAATTCTAGAAAAGAAGAGGTTGTCTACTGATGGGGTGATGGACATGTACCCCACTGTGTTAGAGATAATTCTCTTCCATAAATTCTAGAGATGTACATATCCCCGGGGTCCTAATATACATTCATGTGTCTAGGAGTTCTATGAGGAGTACGGGAAGCTGATCCCGAAAGGAAAGAAGAAGGACAAATCATTTGCACCTATTGATCATGTAGTGGTGCGAGGTAAAAAGGTAAAGTGCAGTAGTTGAGACATCAATGAGGTGTTGGGGTACACAGTCCAAATAAGTCCTTTCTTATTAGATAGGATTCAAAAGAAGACCCTCGACAATCTTAAGGGATGGTTGGTTCCCTTGATTTATGAGATTACACCACTATGGATTGAGCCAATGGTCCAGATTGTGAAGAAGGACCCTAATGTAGTTGTGAAGTACTCGTTTGGTTTCATTAGCAACACACTTATGCCGTCATAAAATGAGTCCATCCTTCGGAATTGAAAGGAAGCTTTGTTGGGATCAATCATTGACCGATATAGAGTGAATCTTAGGATAATTATTGAGCAGGAGATTGCCATGAAGTCCAAACAGAGCTAGACATCACTACCATTCCCGATACTTATCACAGAGTTGTACCAGAGAGAAAGAGTGCCCTTTGTGGCAAAGAAAGATGTAGAAGTGGCTCCCACTTGCTCTACTAACATCCGGAGGATCGAGGCCGAGTACAATAGGGATGAGGCTGAGCAAAGGAGAGCTGCGCCGGTAGACACATCTCCGACTGTTGATGTAGATGCACTAGAGGCAAACGTTACTCCATCCACTCATGTTGGTGAGTCTTCAAGTACACCTAGCTCATCTTCTCCTACTACTTTTACTGATGCTTCTCAGCCCCCGTTAACATAGTTAATGTTATATATGATAGGCAATCTAGCAAGTCTGCTAATGTAGGTACTTCCTGGGTTGAGGCGGATGTCCCAAGATTAATTGAGAGGGCCATTCCTGCTACCCTTGCCCTGATCTAAGTTGAGTTAGGAGAGCACCAGGAGTTGATTTTTGCACATGGACTAGCCTTGGTCGCTTGTTGTGCGAGTTGACGCATGTGAGCATGGAGGTCGCCAGTCCGATGAAGTTACAGCCTTGATGACCGATGTTTTAGGATTGATACGTGATGTGGATGAACTCAAATCCACTTATTTATATATATTCTTCGCCACTGTGGACCTTCCAGAGGTTCCTAGTTCAGATATGCTACCTATTTCTGAGATCCCTCTAGCCACTACGACAAGAGATGTTTTTTAGCTAATGATTGTTATGAGTCATACACTCTTGAGTCTGATGAGGAGGAGCTTAGGACCCAGAATGCTGCATTTTATGATGAGCTGGAGGACTTTGAGGGTGCGATGGTGCAGGTGGCGATGGAGGCCTCACTTCAAGAAACCTCGATGATTTGATACAGTGGAGCACATCCTACTCCCGGAGGAGAGGCGGGCACTGAGACCTTGATAGAGACAACTCCCGATGCCCAGTCTTAGCCTGACAAATGGATCTTGACTCTTTTCCTATTTTATTTCTGAGACTTTTACGTTGCTTTTACATTGAGGACACTGTTTAGTTTTGTTTTGGGGGAGGTAACCCCTTGGTTTGTATTTATTTTGTTTTGCGTGATTGTCTTTTGTTTTGGATGATTGTTTTTCTAATTTTGGCTGTGTCTGATATTGAATGATGGTTTTTGATCCCATTTGTCCATTCCCTGATTTCTTAATGTGTGAATGTTGAGGCTATTCTCTTGCATATTTGGGAATCGGTCACGATCAATACCGATGACTTAAATAGTGCTCCTGATTAAAAAATATGTTTACGCAAGTCCAATAAGGAAAATTTCAGTTGCATAAGTCATGTGTGAACTCTTAGCATCTCATTGTGAATAGTCGGTGGTTGAAATGAGTTTTGTGGTGATCGTTGCACGCGAGCTAAATTTGTAGAGTCATAATCAATGATTTTTTTGAATGACTTGTGTTGTTAGATTTTCTCTAAATATGTGCTTCGTGATATTTAGAACTTGCCCCGTTGGTCCAATTGCCTAACATTGGCGAATGTAAAAAATGATCTTAGGCACAAATTTTGGAGAGTGAGCCAAATTACCTTTATACCTTTTTGTGACCACATTGTTAGTGTGTGAACCTAGCTTGACACTATTTGAGCCTACCTTTTTTTTGGATGAAACATGAACCCATATAGCCTTTTTCCTTCCCATCTAAAACACTCATGAAGCTTTGGTTCGTTTGAATAGCCAATTGAGGCAAAAAACCCAAGTTGGGGTGTGGTGAAAATTGAGGAGAGAAGATGAGCAAGAACTTTGTGAAAATTCTCTCTTGAAAAAGAAGAAAATCGTGTAGAAAAATATAGAACCCCTCCATAAAAATAAATGAAAAAAGGGGAGAAAGCAAAGAAAAAGAAATTAAGATTGAAAAATAAGTGTATCATGGAAAGAAAAGGGGTGTCCAATGAGCCATACAAGAATCTTTGTACTTAAAAGCACTCAGGGTGGACTGTGAAAATCAAAAGAGTGGAAGAAAATGAAAAGAAGTGAAATGCAAGCCATGATTCATGAAGGTAGAAGTCGCTAAGCCAAAACAATCATACCTTTACCAGCCCCGTTACAAGCCGTGAAAGACCTAGATGATCTTGATTGTGCCGAATAACATGTTGATTGGAAAATATGGGCAAGCATATGGGTAAAATCTTGCATGTGCTTATCTTTAAGAGTGTGAGAGTTCACTTTGATTCCTTAATTCTTAAATTTTGATGAGCTTTGTCTGGGCATGGAATCATTCTTGATGTGAGGGCTTCAAATACTCTTGTTGAACTTTAATTTGCATTTGTAGAAAGCATTGTGAGCTTGACTTCTATTTGATGATGACTAGTCACAGTTTGAAACTTTTAGTGCACAATTGAGTATTTCTTGGGTAGATTAAACATTGTGTGCATTCATGTTGAGTCTCAAGTAACACTATTTGTAGACATCCCTGTTGACTTGATTGCTCTGTGTTTTACTTTAGGACAAGCAAAAGTTTAAGTTGGGGGTATTGATGAGTCAGGGATTTCGACTCATTTAGGGATTAATATTCAAGGAATTAGTGTCCTCAATGCCTATTATGCTTATAATTAATGTTAAACTGTTAATTTGCAGTAATGAAGGAAAAAGAGAAAGGCAAGGACATTACAAGACAAAAATGAGCAAAAATACTAAAAAAGTGGAAGGAAGCCAACACTGTTACTCACCGAGTTGACCTTAAGCTCGCCCAAAGTTCCAGAGTGCTAGCCTTTGGACAAAACCACCTTGACGAGTGAACTGGTGGTTCGGCGATGCATAGAACAGATTGGTGAAACCGATTTCAATCGCCGAAAGTTACAGAGCAATTTTTCTGAAAAAAGGCAAGCTAAAAAGGCAAGTAGAGGTGCCTCGGCGCTTCGCCGACCGATTAGGCGATCCTAACTTATTTCACCGAATGAACTCCGTGTTAAAATTCTGGGAACGTATAAATGCAATTTTAAAAAGAAGAAAAGGTGTTCCCACATTATCCATATCTTGAACATTCTAAAGCATTGTTTTTTTGTATTTGAGTAGACTTTTAGGGTTTGTGAGATTTTTAGCTTCAATTTGACTATTTGGAGACTTGTGGGTTGTTGCCCAATCTGATGGAAAACATCGTTGGCAACGATTTCTTGTTCTTTATTATGTTTAGCTAAAACCCCCATTTTTGGGGGTTTGATTATGTAGTTGAATGCATTAATTGGTTAATGGGTATTATTATTTACTGTTTTTATTGTTGAATTGAAGTGGATTCAAGTAATAGTTTGTGTTTTAATTTAGGAAATATAGTTTTAAATGCAAATGCAATCTTACAAATCTAGCTTGAAAAGTAGATTGATTAAGGTAATGTGTTGTTAATATGTGTTGTGCTTGTTTAGGTTTGTAAGAACTCACTTGATTCGTAATAGTTGATTGAGAAATGACTGTTGCACCCAAAGCCTAGCCTACCCACTCAAATTCAACGACTTTTAGTAAATAATAATCACCCATTTCGTGAAAGCATTAAATTTATCACACTCCCAAGAAACTCTCTCTATTTGTTTACCCTTTATTTTAGTAGTCTTTATTTGGTTACCCAAATCACCTCCATTTGACATTAATTGTCAAAACCTTGTAATTTACTTTATTGTTGTGAAAATATCTACATCTACAAACTATTAGAACACCATTTTACTTCTTAATCGAATTCTTTATTGTATCACTCCCTATGGGATCGACCCCAACTATTAGTTGGGTTTGCACTTGTTCGTGACTGCCAACTAAGGCTGGCAAACAGACCGGTTTTTGTCCGGTCCGGTCCGGTTCCCATACCGGTAAGACCGGTACCGGTTGAACCGGTAAGGAACCGGTCTTATAGGTACCGGAACCGGTAC